>CAJVSB020000295.1:0-62090 GCA_911865555.2 Thlaspi arvense
GGAGAAATTTCATCTGGGTTGTCAACTTTTGGCCCTGCCAGACACGACTTATATCATTGTACTGTATGAGATGTGTCCACCCTATTGGGGTATTGGCAAGAAAGTAAAAAATAAGAAAGAAAGAAAGCAATACACTTGACAAAGCTTCAATTCTAAGGCAATATGATCTCTGTTTCATACACGAAACCAATGGATTTTGAAAATAATTTTAAAAATATAAATGAAAAGAATAACACTTTTTAAAATTTTCAACAACAGTATACACATATGTCTACGAAGTTAAAAATAAACAGGCAAGTGTTTGGGATGAGTTTGGAGAAAAAATTAAATTTCTAATTGAATTATATATTATTCTTATAAAATTTGATTTTCCTTCCTTTGTCTGGGATGGATAAGGCTTCTAAACCCGTCCCATGAGTCATGAACCATCCTTTATTTTCTTGCACCTGAGGAAATGGACTAACCCAGATTGGGACCTTGTCCTGCAGGTCGCCTACAATTACTTCTAAATTTATTGTACGATGAGTAATATATAATATATAAGACTAAAGTTAAACACTACAATCAAATATTAATGATATATAATCAAGATAAATACGTTTATTATAAATAATGTTGAAAGATAATATCAATAAGTAAGCTAAATAAAGTCTTTTTAAAGGTAATTTATTTCGTTTCCTAAATAGTAATTATGAATATCTAAGGCAATATTAACTCCACACCAATAATAATAAATAAATAATATATATATAAAATCCTAGCTACTACGCAGTAATGTTGGTCTAACCTCTGGCTCAAAACTGAGGCACTACCAGAAAAACCCCATTTTTTAACCGCATAATTAGTCACTAATTTTAAATGGCAACGGTCACTGAATAAATCAGTGACCGCATTTATGACCGGTTCGATCGGTCAGAAAAACTCTCGTCACTAATCAATTTTGTGACAAAACGGTCCACTAATCAGTGACCGAATAAAATCGGTCACTAATTAGTGACCGCAATAATCGGTCACTTAATGCGGTCACTAACTAGTAACTACTATTACTTCGGTCACTAAATAGTGGCACAGTTTTTCATCATTAATAAATGACCGAAAAACATGCAATCACTAATTAGTGACCGATTGTAGCGGTCACAGATTAGTGACTGATTTTGGCGGTTACTAATTATTTAGTGACCCTTTTTATAACAAAATTAGATACACATTTAGTGACCGGGAATACGGTAATAATCAGTAACTACAATTTTTCTGTCACTAGTCAATCACTATTTAGTGGACACCATTAAACCTTATATCTTAACTGAGCGCAGGGTCACAATTGGGTCACTAATTTTTGACCCATTGTAGGGGGTCACTGATGCTGTAATTGCTGTAATGCATATATCATTTCAATTCCTATAATGCATTATAAAAAATTCCCTGTAATACATTTGTATCATCTCAATTGTTATTCATTAGTAGCATACATGAAAAGTAATGAAATATCATCATACAATAGTTTGAAATGTCAAAATTTTTAAATAATACAATTTGATAACTATTTTGTTGGAACATAAAAAATGAAATAAGAAATGTAAAGTATTAAAACATAACAATGTTAAACTGTAACTTCACTGCTTATTGCCTTCTCTAGTGCTCTGATTTTGGTTGATGATCCACCTTATATTGTATTGAACTTTTCCATCATTGCAGCCATTACAGCCATCATAGCCTCCTCCCTGGCCTTCATTGCCTCCTCTCCGACCTTCAGTGTCTCTTCTGCTAATTTCTTGGCCTCTTGAAGCATTTGTGCCTCTCTTGATGCTGCTGCTTGTCTCTCCTCTACAAGCGCTTTAGCAATTGCCTATTGTAATTGATCCGAACTGACATATCCAGGAGGAGGTGATATAGAGATGGATTTAGATGAACTGCCAATAGAAGCAAGCTCTCTGCAATGATAGGTATTCCCAAAACTATAAATTCGATTCTTGCAAGGCCCACCATAGATTGTAACCCATTTCTATGCATCAAATGAGCTTTATGTAGTAGGATTGCTGCCATATTGACTGCAATATGAGTGGTCATACTCCTAGAAATAAATCAATGACAAGTAATCACATTACATGATAAGACTAGAATAGAAGAATTAAAAAAATAGATTTTGGTTAGAAAAACAAATAGAACTGTGCTTGTAACTCAGCTGCGATATTCTTGTAACCAATCAGAACTATGCTTGTAACTGAACAAACCCATGCTGTAACTGAACAGATCTAAGCCATAAGCATCCATTGGTTCAGTTATAAGCAGGGTTCCATTTATTTACAAGCAGATCTTAGTTCAGTTTCAAACATATCTCCTTTCAGTTACATGCAGATATGTCCCTCTATTCAACTAAACTATGACAAACTCTTAGAGGCAATGACTTGTTCAGTTACATGTATAGTTTTGTACGGTTACAATGAGAGGCCCCTATAGTTACAAGCACATTAAAGTTCAGTTATGTGCATATATATCTTCATTGATAAAACGAAGTTTAATCCAAGTAGGTCTCTGTTCAATTACAAGTAGATCTCAGTTTAAATTCCCAAGCATATCTCCTTTCAATTACATGTAGATATGTCCCTCTATTCAACCAAACTAGGACCAACTCTTAGAGGCAATGACTTGTTCAGTTACATGCATAGCTTTGTACGATTACAATAAGAGGCCCCTATAGTTAGAAGCACATTAAAATTCAATTATGTGCATATGTATTTTCATTGATAAAACGAAGTTTAATCCCGAGCAGAACTCTGTTCGATTACAGGCAAATCTCAATTAAGTTCCAAGTATATCTCCTTTCAATTACACACAGATATGTCCTTCTATTCAACCAAACTAGGACTAACTCTTAAAGGCAATGACTTGTTCAGTTACACGCATAGTTTTGTACAGTTACAATGAGAGGCCTTTACAGTTAGAAGCACATTAAAGTTCAGTTATGTGCATATGTATCTTCATTGATAAAATGAAGTTTAATCCCAAGTAGGACTCTGTTCAGTTACAAGTAGATCTCAGTTAAGTTTCAAGCATATTTCCTTTCAGTTACATGCAGATATGTCCATCTATTCAACCAAACTAGGACCAACTCTTAGAGGTAATGACTTGTTCAGTGGCACGCACAGTTTTGTACGGTTACAATGAGATGCCCTTATAGTTACAAGCACATTAAAGTTCAGTTATGTGCATATATCTTCATTGATTAAAAACGAAATTTAATCCTAGTCACACAAGCAACCATTGTTTCAGTTACAAGCAAGATTTTGCTCAGTTACAAGCAGATCTCAGCTCAGGTTCATATAATAGGTATTAGAAGCTATTGGAAGCTTACTTGCCTAAACGAAGTATATAAGCCACATTCTAACTTAAGAAGTAAGCCACCTTCAAATTTAAGAATCACATGATATAATAGGTCTAGTGAAAAATCAAATGTTTGAAGTACTTTGTCTAGAATAGTAGCAGCATAAAGAACATATATTTGCTAAAAATTATGGTAGTGACTTTTAATATATTGTGAATTTGGCATTAGAAGCTTACTCAAACCCTCTTTGACTTGTTGTTGACATAATCACCCTCTCCTTGTTTTCTCCGGTGAGTACAGTCATGAACCGCAACTTGGCTGACCCTCGTCCCGTCTTGTTCCTAGTATATTATTAATTCATTAAGTAAATAATTTATATAAATAAATGTAACTAAACTGTGACTATGATAAGAAATTTACCATTTTACGTTTGTGCTCGGCAAATGAAATGGAACCGTAGGTGTGCTTTAATAATTGATCTATTTTTCTCAGTCAATCTGTTATCTTTGGCTTTTATGCACTTATTCTGATAGTTTGGTACATTCATCTAGCCATCATAGATTACCTCCCAGTTAGTGGCGAGCATGTATTTGGACACTGCTCTTATTAGATCCCTTGGGTCATCACTCCCAACTTGCTGGATTGCTGCATTCTTTACTCTATGAATTATGCTCTTGTAATTTCTCTTGTGGATTTGCTCCCATGAGTGCCGTATACTGGTATCATGGTATGGCAACCACGTGTACATCTCCTATTAGAATTAGAATAGTTTTTTTAAATTGCAAATATGTAAATTAGAGATTTTTTGTTATGTAAAACAAATATTTGTTTGGATATATATAGTATCACCTTAAATTTATTAAATAGGTTGTCCTTCCTATCCTGAGGGACTTGCTCTCATGTTGCATGTGCCCCTAATACCTCATAAGAATGGACATTATTTGGCGAGTGACACCCTCGAGAATGAAGCTGCCAAATGCAAATTGAATGAAGTTCAGTTGCAGCAATATGTAGATAAGTTAGGACTAAATAATACAATTAGACCAAGTTAGAAGCAAAGTTTACCCATCATGAAATGGTTGGATATGTTGACGCCATCAATATGGGTAGGTTCAGAACTCGCAGATTCGAGCTGACCTGCATGTGCTGTGCTAGGAGGAGAAGGGTGGCCAACATGTTCAATGCTAGATGGAGAGGGTTGGCCCACAGCTGCAGTGCTCGATGATGTATCCATCGTCTGCCTACTGGCCTTTGACTCGTCTCGAATATGGAATTCATCAGCTGCTTGGTCAAACGTCTGAGGTACCTGGTCAATAATGTGCCTGTCGTCAAGTCCACGCCCACCTCTGCCACGCCTATCAAGTTCCCGACCTCTGCTAGAAGACATCTTACACATACAGCATGCATTGCTAATGTAATCTTTTTCATAAATCCAAATTTTCATAGTTGACAAGACAAAGAATAGAGGTTACCTGATTGGTTTTGTTAGGTGAAATGGAGTAATAGATAGCTGAATGAGTTAATACAACATATTGTGTTAGTTAATACTGAAGCATATTGTGAGTTAATACTGAAGAGTTCAACAAAATCACTTGAACAGTTCAACAAACAAAAAAATAAACCTTGGATAGCTTATTGAACTTGAAACAAAAACTAAATATTGTAAACATATAAGGAAAATGAGCATGTACAGCAGTAGAATTAGATTTCTAAATATTTTGAAAATGTTATTTAGTAGTTCGATACAAAAGTCACTGGTCGCTAATCATCCTTCCTATCCCAACTACTATTTGAATTAAAATCTTCAAACTCAGGTTCAGATTCATCCGTATCTCCTTTTTCAAATTTCACTCCCTCTCGTGTACTTGGCTGCGATTGGATGGGTCGAAATTCCTCAACAGGTACCTCAATTGGTGTTGCACTATGATCTACTAAGATACCCGAAAAATCAAGTTCAATAGTAAGGACAATCTGAAATGGTGCTGGTACACATTTTTCTTGAAATGGGGAATCAGGTATATCAAGATCGTATTCCCTCTGCCTTGCCAGAAAGAGCATCTGAATTCTGCTTCTTGATTTAACTTTACACACTGCATGCCAATCACGCCTCACCCTAGTGTTTCTGGGAAACTTGTGTAGTAGACTTGCTAGGCTTGTTGAGCCAATACAAATGGATCAGTAGTGTTCAGCTTTCGGGTGTGATTGATTTCAACAAGTCTAAATCGCAGATTCAGTCTAAGATGGCTAGGGGACATATCAAACCAATGGCATTTGAATAAAACAACATGGTTTCCCATTCCAAAGTATTCCAATTCCAGCACCTCTTCTAACAATCCGTAATAATCAACCTCATCCTCGCTCTATGAGCTCCCTAGCACACAGACACCGCTATTCAATGTGAATTTATACCGCCTATAATCAAGCGTGTGAAATTTATACCCATTTACAAAATAACCATTGTATGTTTTGACTAACTGATTAGGTCCTTGTGCTATGCAGCAAATGTTTTCATCAACCATATGCTAAGGATCTCTAACTTGCGAAGTTGTATTTACGTAATTTTAGCTATCATGATACAGTTAGTGGCTGAAACTGTTACTTTGTTATACTTACATAATCTAGCAACTATCAGGGAAATTTGGAATCGCATAATCTCCTCAAGTCCTCCTCCGTAAGGCTTGGGTATAGCCTATACATGTCATCATAAAACTTGTTGGACAAATCTAAAAATCAATCATAACAAGTTAGAACTATTTCTGAGGTCATAATGAATTGCGTGTTATGAGAACTCACATGGTAAAAGGAACAACTTCTTCACAATTTAGGAGCACATATTTGTGTGTGTCGCCCAATATTCTACGTCATTGTGGAAATGCCCCCAATTTCTTTGAGTCCCAAGAGGTCTATCTAGATGACGAAAAATTGAAAGCTCCCCACGTAACTGCACTTCCCCACCATCGTCATTTCTGGGCATTTGATTTAATCTGGTGTGTATATTGGAGTCAAAGTATAAAGAGAAAAATGTTGTCACTTCCTCAATAATGTATGCCTCCACAATAGAAGCTTCCACATGGGCACGATTTTTCACCTTTTGCTTTAAACATCGTGGAAACCTGTGAAAATATAGAGATTATATTGATTTGGTTTGCGTGATAATCGACCAATGCATAAATGCAAAACTGTACATTATCGGATATGGTAACTTAGTATTATACCTTTCAAATGGATACATCAAACGATACCATACCGGCCTGCCAACTTTGCTTCGTAGGCCAAGTGGATGGAAAGATGCTCCATTACATTGAAGAATGGCGGTGGAAGATTTGCTCTAATTTACAAATTATCTCTACAATATTATTTTCCAGGAGCTGCATGTGTTTTACATGCAAAACAATTGAACATACGTTTCTAAAGAAAACACTCAACTCCGATATGGCTTCCCACACTAGTTTAGGTAAGAGGTCATAGAAAATAATTTGAAATAACCTCTGCATGAACACGTGGCAATCATGACTCTTCATTGCATAGAATTTCCACTCCTTTTCGTTCACACACCGGCCAATATTTGAAGTATAGCCATCAGGAAGTTTCAGGCCTTTCATCCATTTGCACACCTCTTTCACTTGTTCGGCACTTAATGTGTAGGTTGCTTTGGGTTTCACTAGTTGTCCTCTATTGTTCTGAAACATATGTAGTTCAGGCCAATTACAATACAACTCTATGTCTTTCCTTGTATTCCCATTGTCCTTCGACCTTCCCTTCACATCTAGTAAAGTGTTGAACACATTTTTGAAGACATTTCTTTCAATATGCATCACATCCAAGTTATAGCGAATAAGATTTGTGGTCTAATAAGGCAACTCCCAAAAGATGCTTTTATTAACCCAATTATGTGCATCGCCATATGCAAACAAATATTTAAGATTCCCATCTTCATCGTAACTTTGTGGAGGCGATACAGATAGTTTCATCTTGATTTCTATTCTTAATAAACGTGGAAGAGAATTGTCTTCTTCACGTCGACCTCGGATAAAGTGTAAATTTTGTGCTCGATATGCGTGATTGGAAGGCAAGAATTGACGGTGACAATTAAACCATGAGTTTTTCCGTCCATTGATTAGACGAAAAGCCTTCATACGCTCTATACAATAGGGATAGTACAATCTACCATGAGTGCTCTAGTAAGATACCATACCGTAGGCGGGGAAGTCATTAATTGTCCACATAAGGGCTGCCCGCATAATGAAATTCTGTTTATTGAATACATCATACGTCTCGACTCCTTCATGCCATAATAGCTGTAATTCATCAATAAGAGGCCGCAAAAACACATCTAACTTTTTCCGGGGGATTTTGGACCCGGAATAACCATATTTAAGAAAATATATGGTTCATCCATTGCCATACCCAAGGGAAGATTGTATACGATTAGCATTACTGGCCAGCAAGAATAAGGAATGGCGTTGTTGTTGAATGGAGTAAATCTATCTGTGCACATTCCTAGGTGAACATTGCGTGGCTCAGATGCAAATTGAGGACGAGTATAATCAAAATGCTACCACGCTTCAGTATGCACAGGGTGTGCCATGCTACCATCTTCACATAGATTATGGAAGTGCCATGTCATCTCCTTGGATGTAATCTTTGACATATAAAGCTTTTGAAGTCTTGGAATGAAAGGTAGGTAGTGCAAAACCTTGAATGGCACATCTATTCTAAAGCCTACATTTCGTGGCTTGTATCTCTCATGACCGCACATCGTGCACTTTGTCTTGTGCATGTCTTCTTTGTAATATAACATGCAATTTCTCTAACAAACATCGATCTTCTGATAACCCGACCTAAGTTTGGCCACCATCTTCTTTGAATTGTACAAGTTACTTGGAAACACTACATCTTCTGGCATCGTGCTTCTCATCAATGTTATGATGCGATCCATACATGGTTTGGATAGGTTGAAATCGGACTTAATATTCAACATTTGTGACACTGTGACAATCTTGTCTGTTTCGCACAACCTTCCCACAAAGGTTCCTTAGCATTTTTTAACAACTGATAGAACTTCTCAACTATTGGGTTAGGTGGTTGTTCCCTGTCTGTTGGATGCTTATCCCTAGAAAATGACCCATCAAAATTCGGTCCTGCAGCATTGAAGATCATGTCTCTCATCCAAAGTTGTCATCATTCCTGGATGTAGAAGTTTCACCAACTGGACGTAGGCGAAATGGTTCCCCATGAATGTCCCAAGTAATGTAGCCTTTCTGAAAACCATAACATACGAGGTGATAGTGTACAGTTTCACGATCATTAAATTTCTGATTGCGACACTTTATACATGGGCATTTTATACAAGCATTATTCACAATCTCTGGATGGGATATGCAAATTCCAGAAATTGTACTACCCCCCTAGCAAACTCGTCCCTTAGAAACCCATTTCCATCTAAGCGCTGGTACATCCAATCCCGATTGGAAGCCATATTCTGCGAAGGGCTTATTTTGGGTGAAGAATAGGTAACAAAATTATTGAATTTCAATGTTATCTAACATTCTATTCCTATAACCATGAGCGAGTTATACTATTTGTACGGCAAATAGTCATACAGATGTGACAACAAGCAAACTGGAGAAACTAAGAAAATAGAGCACAGATTCTATATATTAAACTACCCAATATAACCTCGTACAGAATAAACTCTCACACTAAGGTAATGCGAAAGGACCAAAAATGGATTTGATGAAATAATGCAGAAACTGAGGATAGAAAACACTTACAAATATATTTTGCAACGCCACAAGCAGGAATGCAGTTGTGAGGAGGAATGCAAAATAGTGGACCACAGTTGCACTATGGAGGAATCAAGGCACCCGTCGTGTGGGTCGTCTCTCTCTCTCGCGCTTTCTCTCTCCCTCTATCTGTGTGTTATCGTAATGTAGATTAGCACATATGAGACAAACTTGCAAGGAGGGAACTGAATTTTGTAATGTTTTTAAACTTACCCACCTTATGATGTGTAAATTTTGGGTAAGGGACACCTCTGTCAAGTAGGAGTGTTCAACAAACTAAATCAAACCAATTAGACCACATAAACCGAACCAAACCGTAAAGTATGGTTTGGTTTGAATTTGATGTTTGGACAAACCGTACCAAATTGTATAGTTTATATATATAAAAAATTAAAAATCCTATCTTTGTATATATAGTATATTTCTATTGTTTAACTGTACATTTCTTCTTTTGTTATCTTTTATATTCACATGGATTATAATAATTGATTATTTTTCTTTTTTAAAGTTTAATTTCTATTAGTAATAGTGAAATTCTATAACATGGTATAAATATATTTATTATAAAATGTATAACTATTATAGTTAATTAATAAATAATGAATTTACTAAGTAAAACATGTTGGGGAAAAAATAGATGACTAATTTTTAGGAAAACTTTGTTAAAATTTTATAAAAATAGTGAATTTAATTTATTGTATTTTGAAAATCACAAACCACGGTTGAAATTGAACCAAACTGTAAACCATGGTTCAGTTTGGTTTATAAAAATTTTAAACCGCAAAGTATGATTTGGTTTGGATTTCAGCTTCAAACCAAACCAAACCGAACCATGTATACTCTTTATATATGGGGTTGTTCGGTAGGTTGAATAGGATAAAGTAGGTAGGGCAAGTTTTGGATAAAGTATCTTGACCGTATAGTGATTTGGTTAATTATCTTATTTGGTAGAAATGGCAGAAATAACGGTTAGCGGTGGTAGTGAGGATAGTATTGTCCAGATAAGTTGAGTGAGGTCAGATAATATTACCTTATCCCTCCCCCCAATATAGTTTACCAGATTTGGCATTGCTATTATCCAATCTCTCTCTTGCCCGTACTTGATCTGACCTTCTTTTATCCTATCTACTGAGCCTGGATAAGGATGGATAAACTGTCCTTATCCACCCTTATCCGGGCTACTGAACAAGCCATTTTTTGTATTAGTGTGACTTCATGTACTCTATCATGCTTGTAACTGAGCTGGTATATGATTGTAACTCAACTGACATATGCTTGTAACATACAGGAAATATGCCGTAACGGAACGCTCGGCCACTGTGGTGCCAGGATATCATGCTTGTAACTGAGCTGGTGTATGATTATAACTCAACTGACATATGCTTGGAACATACAGGAAATATGCCTATAATGGAACACTCGGCCACTGTGGTGCCAAGATATCATGCTTGTAACTGAGCTGGTGTATGATTGTAACTCAACTGATATATGCTTATAACATACAGGAAATCTGCCTGTAACGGAACGCTCAGCCACTATAGTGCCAAGATATCATGCTTGTAACCGAGTTGGTGTATGATTATAACTTAACTGACATATGCTTGTAATATACAGGAAATATGCCTGTAACAGAACACTCGGCCACTGTGGTGCCAAGATATCATGCTTGGAACTTAGCTGGGGTATGATTGTAACTCAACTAACATATGCTTGTAACATACAGGAAATATGCCTATAACAAACACTCGGCCACTGTGGTGCCAAGATATCATGCTTGTAACTTAGCTGGTGTATGATTGTAACTCAACTGACATATGCTTGTAACATACAGGAAATATGCCTGTAACTGAACTCTCGGCCATTTTGGTGCCAGGACAATTATGCTTGTAACTGAACTGATGTATGCTTGTAACTATAGAAAATCTGCCTATAAAAAGAAACAGAACTCCAGGCCATTTTGGTGCCAGGATATCATGCTTGTAACTGAGTTGGTGTATGATTGTAACTCAACTGACCTATGCTTGTAACATACAGAAAATTTGCCTGTAACTAAACTCTTGGCCATTTTGGTGCCAGGACAATCATGCTTGTAACTAAACTGATGTATGCTTGTAACTTACTGATCTATGCTTGTAACATACAAGAAATCTGCCTGTAACTGAACTTTCGGCCATTTTGGTGCTTGGACAATCATGTTTGTAACTGAACTGATGTATGCTTATAACTTATTGACTTATGCTTGTAACATACAGGCAATCTGCCTGTAACTGAACTCCCAGCCATTTTGGTGCCAGGACAATCATGCTTGTAACGTCACTGATATACGTTTATAACTTACTGACTTATGCTTATAACACACAGGAAATCTGCCTCTAATGGAACCAAACGGAACTTGTAACCAAACGGAACTATTCCTTAGACTTTTTAAATGTTCTACCGTACTAATGATTACGTGCCGCCTCCTTTTCCCCCATGCACACTCTCTCTATACATCTCATAAATGTTACAGTGACTGAATGATATGATTACTGCTCCGAGCACCCCAAGCAATGAAGAAAACCAGGCAATGACACGAGCACTGCCAAACCCTTCTCATACCATCGTCCGAGCACCGCCGGAATGATAACCCACAACCCACCACACCGTCAACCCAGAAGAAGCAACTACCAAGGAAGCTTGTAAGCTCTCTCTTCCTCCCCTCATCTCCGTTTTTTGCCCTAATTTAGCTTCTCGCCGTCTATAAGTATTTTGCACCGGCCATGTTACTGGCTCTGTTCTGTATATTTTGCTTTCCATTAGTTGAGCATTAACAAAATTGATGATAAAGTGAACAGTTTATATAATATTTGGCCAATATTATATGTTTTCACCAACTGTGGGTTGCTAACAATCTTAGGAAATCTATCTTTTTGGTGTGAGTTTACAAGCATGTGCTGTGTGTCAACCATCCATAGCATGCTTCATTATTATTCTGCTGATATTGCTTATACAGAATGCCACGTAAAAGAGTTGCACAGAAAACGGGACAGATGACTGCTGCTGCTGCTGCTGCTACTTCTACGAGCAGCGTAGATGAAACTCCAATAAAACATGGGGATAGATGTGTTAGTGGTCTACATCTTTTTCGGTAATATTGTCCATCTTAAAATTCACAATATTATACAAAATATCCAATTGACAAAGTATTATTGATTGCAGGTTAGAATTCATGGCTCAGAATGCACAAACTTACAGCTCGGGATTTGTACGGGGTCGTCGAGTCGTACTAAATGCATGGAATGAGCTACCCTCCTCAAAGAATGAGAGGTATGATGAAGTTGCCAAAAAAAGGTGGCAAGCATTCAAAGACAAATATCAGTCTAAGAGTGATGCAAAGCCTCATGATATAAGTGCTAAGTTACAGCATATGTATGTTAAACTATAATAACGATTATGTTAATGGTAAATTTTCAAGCAACCACCTGCAATCTTACTACTATAAATATGTCAAACAAATTACATACAAAAATGCCAAATTACAAGCACTGAATTCTTTCTTTTGGCATTATCGTGGAAATAGGCTGCTATCCTATCAAGGTGTTCTCCAACAAAATTTCAAAAGTTAGTTGTCCAACTAACTGAAGAGTAGAGGCAACATGTTCTCGAGATGGGTTTTGGGAGTTTGTTGGAGATTGACTGTAAACTGTTGGCCCTGGACATCAGTGTGGAACTGGTCAACAATTTTGATTGTTATGCAAGAGCAATGGTCGTCCGGGGCAACAGGGCTGAGGTCACAGCTGCGGACATTGGCATAGTACTTGGCATACCTTCGTCTGGCACGTCCATAGCTTTGGGTGACAAGAGGGGCAGGAAAGTGTTTGCAGAGGTGCAGGCACTTAAGGGTGTAAGCCTAACCACTTTGGAGGCAAATATTAGGTTAGGCACTGTGGATATAATATTTAGAAAATCATTCATCTTATACGCCCTAACTGTGCTCCTCTGCCCAACCTCCAAAAATGCCCCTAGTACTAGACTCCTGAATGCTGTAACAGACGTTAGCAATCCATCATAGTATAACTAAGGTCAACTAGTTTTGGATTTGCTGGTAGCTAAGATCCAAGAGTTTAAGGTGGGGGGGATTAAAAAATCACTCGGTGGTTGTACATTTTTCTTAATGCTAAGCTGTGTTTTGTTGTCATATTTTGGACTTGTAAATTGTTACTTGAAATTTACAACTGACAGTTTTATTATTTTGAATTTACTAACTTTTTTACTTCTACAAATTTCCCAACCCATCAATCCAAGTTAGTAATGAGGTGCTTTTGACGAGGCAATGGAAAAACAAACAAATTCAAAGGCGCATTCAAATTGAGAGGAGAGGCAAAGAGGTATTGTAAAGTATCTGTTAAGTTACAACCACCCATATTATTTCTTTCAAACATTATATATGTAACCTTTCAAGCATGTGTATGTAAAGTTACAAGCGTGTTATTTTCAATGTATTTCTGTAAAGATTGATTCATTTAACATATTGACATACATTCCAAGGTGTTGTCCCCCCAGAAAGTGCCGGCCAGGATCTGGACATTGCTGCTAGTATGCTACAGCATGAGGTAAACACTAAACACTAACTGCCACATCACTAGGGCTTATTTTTTTAGAGATTTAACTTTAACTTTGTTTCAGCTTACAAGGAATATCTATAAAAGAAGTAATGTCAACAGTCTACAAGAAATTGAAACTTGTTGACATTGAATTAATGGCTGTGGCCGCAATACCCTCAAAGTCCCCCGATAGAGCACAGCAGGAAGAAGCTCAAGAGAAGCACAATCAAATCCAGGGGGCACCTGCTGCTGCATCCCCGGCATCTGAGCAAAAAGCTGGGGAACTTGCTGCTGCATCCCTGGCATCTCAGCAAGAAGCTAAGGAGCCGGAGAAAACAAAAGGGGAACCTTAGGAAGAAGAACAACCAGAGAAAGTCCCTGCTGGTAAAGTAGACAAGGATGTTCCTCTCTGCCAAACAAGAACTTATGCTAGGAAAAAACCATCGGTGGCCTTGTCTAAAAACTAAAATAACTCTACCCTTAACGCCCTATTTTCATATTGCGCTCGCAAATCACCGTCTGATGGAGACAGGTACCTCAAAATTAATTTGCTAGTTCAAACCAATTTATATATTTTTGTGACAATATGATTCACATACATTCTATTTATATGAAAGGGTGCTTGTTAGTATGCTCGGAATCTACTTGTCACAATCAGACCTGCACACTTTCTACAATAGACAGTGAGTATCCAATATGGTATGTATTATTTACTTTTTATAGTATTATTTAATATTCAGTTCTATTGTTTACTATTGAGCTGCCCAAATTAGGTTGTTATCTTTGCTACAATACTTTGGAATCACCAACAATTAGAACAAAATGGTATTGTAGCTCGAGATTTTCTTAACCCCCCCTTTATGGTGAGAAATTTTATACTTTACTTGCAGTCAGTAGTTTCAATATAATCTGATGAGTGGATAACAATTTTTTCCCATGTAGGATAATGTAATTGTACATTTCAAGAGGGACTGCGAAGACACCAATTTTGTAGAGAGTGTCTTCCATCAAATTGTAATAGGATATGACATCTTCAGTTGCAATTGGGTAAGTTTAATTATGGTTATAATAATGTACGCTTACTTACAAGTATATTACTGTTTAGTTACTTTCATATCTTTGTACAGTTACTGAAATTTTATAATTATTCTAGGTTTTACTCCTTGCCTTTACAAGGAGCATTGGAGCTGTTACACGTTGTACCCTACAAGCAGAACACTATATGTGTTAAATTCCATGAAGATAAACGAAGCAAGCCCAAAGCATCAACTCGACCAGTTCAGGTATCATGTTGTTGGCACCATATTCATAGATTTCACTACACTATCTTCTCCACCATCCGAATGATATGTATGTCTTTTTGCCCAGGCGATGAAATTTCACGAGCTCCTGCAAGAATTTGGCCACAGATCCCCAGAAGACAACCAAGTTAACCTGGAATATGTCAATATCCCTCTGTAATCAAATGGGTGAGTATAGAATTAAATTAATTGGAGCATATAATGTCTTGCCATATTTTTCATGTTTAATATGTGGATGCAATTGTGATTGTGGGGTGTATGTACTAAGATACATGCAGACTTGGGATAATGCACCCATGCCTAAGTATTCTTCCATAAGTGACTGATCACAACAACACTACTATGATAATTTGTACAAGATAGTGCATTCAATTTTAATTTGATACGTTTTCTACAGGCTATGATACAAGAGTTCAAAAAAAATATGTATGTGACTAGGTGTACACCCCAGAAATGAATACCGGGAGAAAGCACTCAAGGATGCTGGGGTCTGGGACAAAGTAGGTTGAGTTGAGCTTCGCATTACCTATCATGGGAAAATAAGGGACTGCAACAATTTTTCATGCTTAATATGTGGATGCAATTGTGATTGTGGAGTGTATGTACTGAGATACATGCAGACTTGGGATAATGCACCCATGCCTAAGTATTCTCCCATAAGTGACTGATCACAACAACATTACTATGATGATTTGTACAAGATAGTGCATTCAATTTTAATCTGATACGTTTTTACAGGCCATGATACGAGAGTTCAGAAAAAATATGTATGTGATTGGGTGTACACCCCAGAAATGAATACCGGGAGAAAGCACTCAAGGATGCTGGGGTCTGGGACAAACAAGGTTGAGTTGAGCTTCGCATTACCTATCATGGAAAAATAAGGGACTGCAACAATTTCTAGTGGACATGCAACATGAAGAATTTTTAATGCCTTGCAATTTTTTTGTATAATTACTCATAGGACATAGATGCATGAAAACAATAACTAATTGCTGGTTAAGCTTATACATACTTTATAGATCCAAGAAAACAATTGTACAGATATTCATTATTGGTCATTGTACAGATCTATATTTCTCGCATTCTTTTTCAAGCATATAATTGAATACAATAAGAGAGTTATGCTTCGAACTGAATGGAGATGTGCGTGTAACGGAATGGATCTTTACATGTAACTATACAAGTCTTTGGTTGTAACAGAATATTAGATTTTCACTTCCGATAAAATTACTGAATAGCCCTTATATGTTGCTTGTAAGTAAATGTGGCTATGTTTTTAACTGAACGCATCTTTGCTTGTAACTACACAGGTCTCTGCTTGTAATTGAATAAGCCTTTACTTGTAACTATGAAGGTTCCTGTTTAAAACTATACAACCTCTGCTTGTAACTGAACGAGTCTTTACTTGTAACTATACAGCTCTCTGCTTGTAACTGAACAAGTATATGCTTGTAACTGTAAAAAATTCTACTTGCAACTATACAGGTCTATG
This sequence comes from Thlaspi arvense, assembly GCA_911865555.2. NCBI lineage: Eukaryota > Viridiplantae > Streptophyta > Magnoliopsida > Brassicales > Brassicaceae > Thlaspi > Thlaspi arvense. The sequence continues at coordinate 16,488 of CAJVSB020000295.1, forward strand.
CCCGTAACTGAATGAGTTTTGCATGTAATTGTATTGGTTCCTGTTTGAAACTATACAATCTCTGCTTGTAACTGAACGAGTCTTTGCTTGTAATTATACAGCTCTCTGCTTGTAACTAAACAAGTATATGCTTGTAATTGTAAAAAAATCTGCTTACAACTATACAGGTCTCTGCCCGTAATTGAACGAGTCTTTGTTTGTAACTATACAACTCTCTGCTTGTAACTGAACAAGTATATGCTTGTAACTGTAAAAAACTCTACTTGCAATTATACAGGTTTTCTATTCGTAACTGAACGAGTTTTGCATGTTACTGTACTGGTTCATGTTTGAAACTATACAATCTCTGCTTGTAATTGAACAAGTCTTTGCTTGTAACTATACAGCTCTCTGCTTGTAACTGAACAAGTATATGCTTGTAACTGTAAAAAACTCTGCTTGCAACTATACAAGTCTTTGCCCGTAACTGAGCAAGTTTTGCATGTAACTGTATTGGTTTCTGTTTGAAACTATACAACCTCTGCTTGTAACTGAACGAGTCTTTACTTGTAACTGAATAAGTATATGCTTGTAACTGTAAAAAAAACTTTGCTTGCAACTATACAGGTTCTGCCCATAACTGAACGAGTTTTGCATGTAACTGTACTGGTCTTTGCTTGTAATCGAGCGAGTAGATATGCTTGTAACTATAAAGGTCTCTGCTTGCAACTCTATACATTCTTGCTTGTAACGAAATAACGTTTTGCTTGTAATCTAATGAGTTTGTGTTTGTAACTCAATGAAACTCTGCTCATAACTGAACTAGTCAACCACTTAATTCCATAGATGGGGGTATGCTTATAACTGAACAGATATATGCTCGTAACTAGATTTTTCTCAGTTGGTGAGCTAAATATTTAATTACAAAAAAAATATATTATTAATCAAACTGTAACCGATAAATGGGGTCACAAATTAGTGACTGTACTAAAAAAATCATTTTCTTTAAGTAGTGACCCCAATAGTAACCGCCTAAAGGGGTCACTAATTAGTGACCCTTTTTTGTAACCGCCAAATTTGGGGTCAGTAATTAGTGACCCATTTGTAACTGCCGTAATGGGGGTCACTAATTAGTGATAGACTGTAAAGGCTCACCCCCCAAATTTGTGACCCTCTTTGTGACCCACCAAGAGAGGGTCACTAATTAGTGACTCATTTTATAACCGCCTTATATTCGGTCACTAATTGCTAACGTTTTGTAACTTATCGTGAAGCGGTCGCTAACTTTGTGACCGATTTCTGACCGTAGTGTCTGCGATCACAAATACGGTCACAAATTGGTTATTATTTTTTTTTCAAATAAGTTAGCCTTAATCGGTCACTACTAGGTTAATAATCGGTCACTAATTAGTGACCTATTATTGCAGTCACTAATAGTGTTTTTTCTAGTAGTAGGAGCTCCAAAGTTTTGACTTTTGTTAGGGGTAGATTGGAGGTTTAAGTTCTTTTAAGACGGTGGTGACCTCTTCTGGAGGCCTTATGCGGACATGGATGCGCCATTTTTGTCTTTCAAGGGGAAGAATGTCCCTTGTTGGCTAGCTTAATAATTTATATTATATTATAATGATTTAAAGATATTATGAAATAAAAAGTCAAGACAAAAAGTTGTATGGTGATAGTGGTGATGACATCTAAAGTGATACAATTCTAGACAATAAGTTTTGGTCTGAAATCTAACTTCTGGATTTTTCTCCAACATTTATATTATTTAAGATAAATCTGGAATTAATTAAGAATTTCTTTATCCTCTTTGGAAAGGGAACAATCTTAAAATATATGTTTGTCATGGTATGGATGTAAATTTATACTAGAATGGTGGGTGCATATGTGGAATTCTTTTTGTTCTTTTTCAATTTATACCGGGGAGAATAGAACACTATGTTAAAAACTATTATCTATTTTATTAGAAATAAAATTGAGATAAATATTTTTAAATCTTATTTTTTAACAGTGAGAGATTGGATAAATAGTAAATAAAAATAAAAAAATTATTTTAATCTAAATACATGTATAAAAAATATATATATATATATATAAAACTAAGTATTATAATATTACAATTATTACCTTCCATAAATATAAGTTAACCCTAATCACCAAGCTTACCAATTGGACTATACGTTTGTTCATAATTTCTTTTACGGGATTAGTTTAGTTACAGGAAACTCTTATTTGGACCGGTAACATTGAATTTAAACCCGATGTTTGACTTGTCAAAAAATAAACCTTTTTTTTTTTTAAATTGAATGCATGGTTGTGCACACGCTGGTCAAGTTGGCAAATTGTTGTGTTTAATCAATTCTTTCCCTTTCTCCATAAACAGTGATTGTCAATTATTCATCATTCTCGGGAGAAATTTCATCTGGGTTGTCAACTTTTGCCCTGCCAGACACGACGTATATCATTGTACCGTATGAGATGTGTCCACCCTTTTGGGGGTATTGGCAAGAAAGTAAAAATAAGAAAGAAAAAAAGCAATACACTTGACAAAGCTTCAATTCTAAGGCAATATGATCTCTGTTTCATATACGAAACCAATGGAAAAGAGAGAGAAAAGGAGAGACCTGCTGTGAGATGATTGTTTCCAAAATCAAATTAAAGCAGGGATATCATACTACCTTTTTTTTCTTCTCTTTTTCTCGAGTCAAAACATGCTTGCTTGCAACAACTTTCTCCTTCTCCAAACAGGCCTCCTAACTTAATCATAAGCCATGATAATAAGTCCTTTTTCCTTTCGGCTACCACTAAGCTACTTTCCTCGCTTTTCCAATTTTTTTTAAACCTTAATTTAGTCAAATTTCCTTGTAAAATGTATCCACAATATTAATATATTGCTAATTAACTCAAGAAAACTTGTCAATTAATGTTGCCTCGACTCGATCATCATGGGTGCCAAGAGCAGTCAGATTTCCTTCATAGGCCTAGTAGTACGTAGTAGAGGAGGGTCACTGGCAAAGAAACCACATTCCGAAAATAACCCTGCAAAATATGTGAAAACTCTAATTTAGTCTAATGGGATTCATGATTAGACATTTAGAATAAAATAAGAACATTTAAATCTTGAAGTTACTTAAAGCTACTTTTTCCTTTTCAAACTGCCTTTTGAAAAAATGGTTCCAATAATATTTGGGCTGGCCGTAAGCAATATGGGTAGACGTTGACATGAAATGTCCGGCACACGTGACTATTGGAAAATGTTTATCTCAAGTAAAATGAAACCATGAAATAACGAGTTTGATTGTTTGTAATGGTTACTGATGAAGGAAATATACGCTAACAAAGAGTGCATGAAACTTTAGAAAGACAAATTTCCCCGAGAAATTGAAGGAAAATTGACTTACCCAGTACTTAGGATGTCAGGATGCAGCCCGTACTCCCTTGCAAAGACAAATGGTACTATCCCTTGGGGAAGAGCTGCCTGAAATTCGTTTTCAAAATTCAATTACCAACACCAAGTTTTCCTATAAGAGTTCAATTAAGTAAATTTTTAATGATCAAGTTTTGATTACTACCTGTACTATAGCCGTGTGCAGTAGATCCCCCTTTAGTCCGACGGCAATGGAGGCAGACGACATGAGTACCGGTCCGGCAAGAAACCGGATCGCCATTGATATGGCTGCCATCTTCGTGCCACAAGCAATTAACCGCGGTTGAAGAGCCATGAACAACCCTAAAATTTAATTTTGAGACTTGTAAGCAATCAAAAATCTGTATCATCCCATGCAGCTGAATTTGTCACACGCGTAAATACCTAGACTGAACATGGCCATCCCAAGACCTGCATCCGAGATGATCTTTATGGAATACTTCACCAAACTAGGAACTCCCACATTCCACCTGCCCAATCCGTGGATATGAAGAATTTAAATCGTACTAATCTGGTTAACATGAGCAATCAATTGAAATTATGAGGTGAAAAACGAAAGAACTAGCAGTAATTGTGTGTGAAACTAATTACTTGAAGGAGATGAGGGACCAGAGAAGACCCAGGACACTTGAATAGGTGTTTGGATTGCGAGAAAGTTTCCTCCCAACCACAACTAATATGAGTTTTAGCATAACGAAACGCATTTGGCATCTCCTGGCTGGATATGTGGCCCTTCCCTTCTCCATCTTCATTCGGTGAAAGCTTTGTGCAGTCTCTGAAACTAAGATCCTTCTCTGCAGATCAATCAATGGATCAAACTCTATCGCAGTAAATTGATCAATGTAATAGCTTAGCACTAATCACTGAAACTAGTTGTTGACTTTTCAAATTTATACATTAAGCTTTCAATTCAAAAATTAGATAACTATGGTTTCTGGGATTTTAATTAACATCACTTTTGAGTAAATAATCCAAATATGGAATACACAAAAGGAAAATCCTCAATTAACTCCTACTTTTCATTAATTCTTTCCCTAGTGTCAACAGCTGTGTTTTCGTTCTATTATTATGAGAAAAAAGAAAAAAATTATTTATGTAGGAAGGGCCCAATGATAAACATCCACCAGAAACAATTGAAACTCATTTCTACTGATCCCCAACATCTGGGGCCACAAGCATGCCAGCTTTGTCCTCCTTTTCCCCCCATTATTTTCATCTCTCTCTCTCTCTCTCTGTGAAAGATATAATAACATGGGATTTAGTGGCCAACAATGGAATAATGATATTACAATCTTGTCTTTACTACGGCACCAAATGGGCAATCAAACATTTCCACTAATCACACGTGCCTTGGATCAATGATGCTACCTATCAATAAAGGGTATATATGGAAATATCAGTGGTACTTTGACCGTCCAATTTCAAATGCAAAACAAATTAATCATGCCTGAAGAGTATTCAATAGATAAAATCATGCCTTGTCTAATTCGTCATCTCCCTTTCTTCTTTTTAATTAATTTTCCCAAATTTTAATAGACAAAGTCAAGTATATATTTGCAAATTGTAAGTATATATATCACAAAAGAAGCTCCAATAATTAGATGAAGCTAGTTGCGGGGGCATATTTGTAAGTTATTACCATAAAGTCATATGCTACTAAGCAAATTCAGAAAAGTAAGTTGTGCCTTTGTCGTTAAAGCAAACCTTAGATGGGTATCCAGGTTTTCAGAAAGTCCGATGTTTCAACTTTTAAGAATTCTTGAACTCTTTTAGACCTAACTGGATATTAAATAGGAAGAGCAGAGCTCTTCTTCTAAGAAAACAAACACCCCCTAATGTTTATATGTCATTGGTTGAGAGTTTGGGTTTCTAAAGAATCCTTTTTTAAAATATGTTTTATTGGAAAAATAAATATGAAAAAATCAGATTTTTTCTCCAACTTAAAGAGATCATCTCTGCCCATTACTCATGAAAGAATTTTTACCCTTTTGCATAGAGACAAACAGTAGTCTCTGTGAATAGTTACCATCTCAGTGTCGCCAGTTATTTCAGTTGTTTACAGCTCAGCCCTGCTTTCGTCTGGCTGCTGCCTTCTCTGAATGAGACCAACTCTTCATGGATTCTCTCTGTAGACATTAGTATACCATCCAACCCCGATAAAAGCTACTATGTCTACGCCTCTTTCATTGTTCCTGATATTACGCTGAGTTCAGTTTCGACCCCTGTTTTGACATCATCAAACGACAACGTTTCCGACACTACTTTGTTTAAAGGAGACAGTGTCAGAATAGACACAGGCCCAACCCAACAGGACACAGTTTGCCCCAACAAGTATCTCTATTCAAATATTTTAGTACTTATTGATAATTTAATTTATGATAAAAATTAAGATACTTCTTATTAAGTGACGGTAAGTTTGGTCTTTTTTTTGCCATATTATGTCATTTTGTACTTGGGTTTTGCAAATAATGAGGCAAGAATGCTAGGAGAGTTTAGAGTACTAATGGAGGAAGTGTGGTAACCTATAGTGCGAGAACGTACCTCCAACAGGGTCTTTGCACCCTTGCCTGTCTCCTCCTCCGGCGTGGCACTTCCCCGGCGATTCCCACACCATCTTCACTCCTGAGAAAGCGGGCGACGGCTGCCGGTAAACCTTCCCGGCTGCTGGGGACATGACCCATACTGGCGTGTTCCCCGTCGTCACGGTAGTCGTGTCCATCTCGTTGAAATTCGAGGCCCTCGGCGTCGGCTGGAGTGAATAGGCGTCGGACGAAGCGTACCCGGAAAGCCGAGGGCTTGCCGGCCGGTACCCAAAAGCAAGCTCTCCGAATGTGACATCAGCATTGGCGTGGTGAAACTCGTGCGGCGGGGCCGGGGTGTTGATGGAGTAGACCTCAGCGCCTGAGAGGTTCGACGCCCGGGGAGTGATTCCGATGGAGGAGGAGAGCGCCGAGTCCGGGACGGACGACGTGGACCGTCTGATGCGGACCCGGATGCGGCCATTGCCGTCAATCTCGGACTCGGTGCACAGAGGGTCCCGGCCGTCGAGCGAGATCACATCGCCATCGACCTCAAATTTGGATATGGCAGCCGCGGCAGATCCCGGGAACTGGGTTTGGATTAGTATGGTTGCTGCTCTGTACTCGAACAGGAATAGCAACAAAGTATACCTTCATGCAACACGATAATGCATATTACAATGTTGTCTTGTAAGAACTCCAGGTCATGTGATGGCAAGCAAAATCATTGTTATTCCCCAATATTAATTTGAAGTAAATTTAATCGTGACTGCTCGTTTATCCTTGTTTGACCGCTTTGGTCTGAGCATTTTACCTCTCTCCTTTATTCTTTTGACTGGGTGACTACAAATTAATCAAGTGATTTCACGTCAAAGTTTACTAAATTACTGTCAATTCTATGACTTTTTGAAGTCGTAATTTAACTTGCTCTTTTAAGAATATTACTTAACACGAAGTGTAAAGAAATTATTGTATGTACGATGGTTATGGACTTTCATAAAACATCATACGGATTACCCTTAATCACGGTACGACTAAATAATTATTTAACACCAACATGTGATATGTGAAGAGCTCTTTAGTGCTTATAACCCCTTATTTTCAAACTTTTCAACTTGCTTTGCCGGGGAAAAAAAAAGGAAAAAAAAGCTTTAGCTGGGTTAAAAGTCAAGTAAAGTTAACCATGAGAGAGAAGCAAAGACAGGGTTTTCAAGTAATATTATTACCAGATAATGCATTGAAGAACAACAAGTTGGACCATGAGGCTCTGGGTGAAGTCCCCATACATTGCTCTGAGCAGAGGAATGCCCATGACAAGCGTGTTAGGCAGAGTAGCAACCGAGAACAGAGTGATGAGCCAGTCCAACCCTCCTTTGAAGATCGCCCAGAGGGACAGCAAAAACAGCACTAGAAGCTTCGAGATAGTGTCGGCAAGTATGAACTTGGTGTTCATCTGGTAAGGGTTGTTCTGGGAGATGAAGTGGAAGGAGAGGACCGGGACGGCGAAGACCGCCACGAATCGATTGATGCCAGAGCACTGCTCCGGCGTGAATATCTTCCACCACTTCACCGACGCGTAAGCGATCAGCATTGCGAAGTAGAGGGGAACCATGGCGCACATAACGTTATAGAAGTCATTTGCTCGTATCATCTTCTACCTCTCTCTCTCTCTCTCGCTCTCTCTCTTTCACCCAGTCTCTCTCTCTCTCTCTCTCTCTCTCTCTTCTCTCTCTCTCTCTCTCTGTGTTGTTTGGCTCAATTTTTGACGAGGGTGAGAACGAAAGGATGGAGAGAAATGGACGAGAATGAACATGCTTATATAGAATCTGTGTGGACAAGAATGCCCCACTTGTAGTTGTTTATTTACTGTGGAAGGATGGTGACTGGCAAGAGGAATTGAGTTAGATGCTCTAGGTTAATTGAGGTTTAGGATCTGGGTTACTCGAGTAATTTGATTTTGCTCTCCTTTGTAAAGAAAATTTTCATTTTCTTCGGCCACGTAACCGACCTAATCATTAAGTTGCTTTACGCAACTAAAATGGTGAAGTTTGATTTAAGGGGTTGTCATTTCCAAGTATTTTATTATTATTAATTCCTTTTTTTAAAATTAAAAATAAAAATAAAATTGAATTCTACTGTATCTGAATGATAGCAATGGTTAGAAAATGTGTAGCTTTCATGATAAAAGGCAATCTTGCTTGAGTGGGTGTGCTTAGAAATGGGTGGAATATCACTCAATTGCTTCATTAGGGCAGTGGGGTTTCTGACACTCAAATCAATGACACCTTATGTAAATGATTCATCCCTAATGGAGAATTGGGCATGAATCCGTGACCGTGTGATTCAATTCCATCAATTTTGTTTAATGGTTCCCCACTTATATCCTTCTTTCTAGTCAGGAAACACAAATTTGGGTTGCAAATCATACGGGCCACACGATTGGTGATGCAATCAAACCCTCCGTCATTTGTTGTGCTGCTTTCCACTGAATTATTCTCAATTATACAATGAAAAGAAAAAAAAAACATCTTACATTTTAATTAGAAAGTTGTAGAATAATAAATTATAACATCCAAAGTAGATGCGGTAAACAGGTAAGATTTAAAACAAATTAGTCAAATTTAAATTTAAATTCAATTAGTCAGTTAAATATTTGAATTCGATTTGAAATCTTATAAGGTTTATATTTATTAATTTATATCTGAATCTGATAAATAATTTGAAATTGAACAAAAATATCTGATCTGATAAAAAAATAATATTATTTCACTTAAATCTCTCAATTTTATTCCATCAATTATATTGATCTCTAAAATTTTTAATTTTTTCAATTTAGTTTTTATAAGTTTGAATTTATTAAAATTATATATTTATATAAAATTATTAATTTAATAAAAAATATTATTTAAATTTTAATATATTGAATTACTTAATTCTATACTTAATCTATTTATCTTGAATTATGATATTTATAATATATTTAATTTATTAAATATTTTAATCAAATTTAAATTTTAAAATTCAATCGAATTCAAACTAAAATACGATTCATTAACAGTACTACTCCAAAGTACCAACCCAAAAAAAAAAACTTAATAAATTAGAGAGTACGTGACATGCCATGGAGAGATGAAAAAAGGGCCATAGGTGTGATAATTCTCAGCTTTTAATCGTGTTTATCTAATAATTATTAATTCTGTTGAAATTAAAATATATTAAAATATTATCATACTTTTCCATTATTAATTTATACAACAAACGAGATAAATTGTATTCAATGTGTAGAATGTATATGACTTGAAAGAAGTAGTCTCTTAAAAGCCATTGATCTTTGAGTACAAATAATTTCCAAGGATGTGCTGATCCTATCACAAAAGTTTTGTAACATCCAAAACTAACAAAAAAAAAAAAAGAGAGAGAGAGAAGAAGAAGAAAAAAGAAAAGAAGAAAAATTCTTAAAAATCACTTTGAGTTGAGTTTTAAATTTATTTAGAGCGAATTTGGGAAGGAAGGAAGTTTTGAAAGAAATGAAATTTTTGTAAAAAAAAAAAAAAATTTACCCACGGTTACTGTAGCAGCGCGCTGCACACTGGAATTACCGCGCTATAGCGCCCAAGCGCTATAGCGTAGCAGGCGTTGGATTTGGGTTGCTGCAGCGCGTCAGATCGCATTTTTTTGGCTATTTTCTTGAAAATTTAGAATTTTTAACCCTCCAAGGACCCTAAACTCTCTTAAACTCTTAAAAATTATATATAAAAAAAAAAAGGGAGATATCTTAATGTACCCAAAATTTATCCAAAAATTCATTAGGATTAAAATTTAGGATAATTTTAAGGAAGGGCAAGATGGTCTTTTTGGTTTATAAGTGATTGTTTTAAAAGTTTGGAGGAGCCTTCTAGGGCTCATTTTCGCATAGATAGATAGAGGAATAGAGAGGAAAAGGGAAAGAGCAGAAAAGGAAGAAAAAGGTATGTAAAATGATCCAATCTCAAACCCTCTTTGGTTTTTCTTCAATATTTCTACATGTTTAGCTTCTTCTCTTCGTTTATAACTTTTAATCGGTGTAGATTTTATATTTTGATATTATTATGTGTTGTAGAGAGAGAAATTGGGTTTACCCTCACTCATGAGATATTTTGCATGAATCTTAATATTTTTTGTTAAAGTACCCTTAGATATTATTTTATTTGAGGATATTTATATTTTTATGGTTGGATTAAACCTTTAATGAAGTATTTTATGGTTGAAATGTGAGATAAATGGGTGAGATGATGTTGAAATGGAATAAGGACATGTTTAGTTAGAGTTGAAATAAGGAAAAATGGAATAAGGGCATGTTTGGATGAAACCCAAAAGTTAGAGATTGAGGAAAATTGTATTTATACGTTGTAGGGTATAGTTATTACTTTCGTATGATATATTTAGGGTATTTTTTCTTATGTTGTGTATCCCCCTTGTAGAAGAAGATACCCCAATTACTTCAAACCCTGGATCTACAGCTCTAGAAGAACTCTTATAGGCTTATTTTTGCAAGGTGAGTGGGAATCTTCCTAATCTTAGTTATTTTTTCAAACTATGATTTGTCATGAACAATGATTATTTTAAACCCAATTATATGTTACTAATATGAACATGGAAAACAGTTTGGCTATGATTTGATTTTGGTTATATACTCAATTTGATGAATTTCATGAATTTATATTATTTTGGCGCCTTAGCACCTAAACCATGATGTCGGGCAGCCATCCGGGATAGGTGGCGGTTTTACTTGTATTACATCATATATGTATGTTTATTTCCCTAGTGGAAGGAACTATACGCCAAAGACTGTGTTAGTTTTGTTAGGGAGTGGCAACCCCTAGCGCGAGCTACACAGTGTAGTAGCACCGACATATTTATATTTTGCATAATAAGGGCCCATATTATGTTTTATAATTTTACTACCCCCAGACACCTTCGATTGTACACATCCAACAGAATATACATGTGAATATGTAATATGATTTTTCTATGATGCCCATGAAAACTTTTATGATTCATGCTTATACTCTCTTATGCTTTATGACTTGGTATAACAACAATTTAGCTTTTGTATTTTTGAAAATTTATTATTATGCCTCGTGATATGAAACTCTTCGAGAATGTTTATATTGGTTAAATAGATACAAAAATTAACTATTTTCACTGGGATTAGTTGGATTACCATTTATTGGAACGTTGGTCTTACCCACTAATTTTCTCCCTTGTAGATGCTGAGATATTAAGTTAGAATCTCGGTATTCGTATTGCTTATGTTTTGCTCACTTTATAGCACCAGGTTGGGTCAGGCTATTAGAGACTTATTTTGATGTTGTTTGAAGATACAAGTTATGTGTGTTGGGAAATTGTTTTATATTTTGGATGACTGTAAACAAGTTGTGTTGTTTTGAAATCTCATGGATGGTTATAACTGGTTTAGTATTATATGATAGTTTTTAAGCATGGCATGATGTTAAATAATTTATTAGAAATATTGATACAGGATAAATTATTGCAAGCTATATATTTGTGAAGTTGTTGTTTTAAGCAGGTACTTAGACAAAAAGAGCCTTAAAACCAACTTAAAAGGGGTTACAGTAGCCGCATGCTATCGAATTTTACCCGGCGGTGTGTTGGTTATTACCCCACTACCATGCCCCTTGAAGTTATAAGAGGTTGGGGTGTGACAAATTTAATTCAGGGTATTGGACACAATGGAACGAGGGACTCATTCAAAAGTATCTTATTTAAGTGCTTTTTGAGTATGATTTTACTGAAGAGAAAATGGCAATTTGTGACAAAGACTAAATTAGTAACTAGATTTGTTTTTCATCAACAAGAACAAGTCCAAAGCAAAAAGAAAAGGCAAAAAAGAGTTTGCAGTGAAATGGAAACTTAGTTAAAATCATCAAAACTACCTAAATTGATCAATTGATGAGTTCAAGGGCTAAACGTAGATTTGATGTACTTCATTCCCTTACAAGAAAAAAGAATTAAAAATAAGAAAAGAAGGGGAGGTGTTGGTGGTGCAGTTTTATTCGGTTTGAGGATCAAATTGAAGTCAAATTATATTTTATGGTTTGTAATCTTTAAAAATCAAATTATACCACAGTTTATAATTTGTTCAATTTCAAACCATAATTTGTTATTTGAAAAAATCAAAAACATTAAATTCACATATTTTACAAAATTTTGACAAAATTTCTCCTAAAAATTAAACATCCAAAAATTTTCAATCTGTTTAATTTAACAAATTCATTATATATCAACAAATCACACTAGTTATATATTATGTAATAAATATATTTATATAACATAATAAAATTTAAAGTTATAAAATGAAAATCACTCTATGAAGGAGAAAAGTAATTAACTATCATAAAAAAATATAAATATAAAAGAGAAGATAAAGAAAAAATATGCAATTAAGTAGTAAAGACAAATTATATATATGTATATATATATATCTGTAATTTATAAAGATATGATTTTAAATATTGTATATATAATATATAAACTTTATGGGTCAATTCATATGGTGTATTTAGTGTCAAGCCGCAAATTAACTATATGAAAAAATTCATCCACCAATTGAATCAATCAAATCAAATTGTAATTTAATTGACTTAGCACAATTTAGTTTAATATATTGAACATCCTAAGTAGGGATGTTCAACAAACCGAACCAAACTAATTAGACTGCATAAACTGAACCAAACCGTATCAAACCGAACCAAACCGTATAGTGTGGTTTGATTTGAATTTGATATTTAGACAAACCATATAAATCGAATCAAACCATATAGTTTATATATATACAAAACTAAAAATTTTACTTTTATATATATAATATACTTTTATTATTTGACTGTATATTTCTTCTTTTTGTTATATTCTATATTTATATATATTCTAATAATTGATTATTTTTTTCTTTTTTAGAGTGTAATTTCTATTAGTAATAGTGAAATTCTGTAAAAAAGAATAAATATATTTATTATAAAATGTATAACTCATATAGTTAATTAATAAATAATAAATTTATTAAGTTAAACATGTTAGGAAAAAATGGATAACTAATTTTTAGAAAAACTTTATTAAAATTTTTTATAAAAATAGTGAATTTAATCCATTTTATTTTGTAAATTACAAACCGTAGTTTGAAACTGAACCAAATCGTAAACCGTAGTTCGGTTTGGTTTAAAATTTACAAACTGTAAAGTATAGTCTGATTTGAATTTGAGTATCAAACTGAACCAAATCAAACTACAAACACCCCTAATCGTAAGGAGGAGGAGAAGAGCAAAACATAAATAAAATAAAAAATAAAAAATTTAAAAATAGAAAGAAGAAGAGGAAGAAGAAGCATGTCATGGCCCATCTCAAACAAGAAGGGAAATAGGGTTTGGCCCATTTGATGCCGCCGGACTTCACCCGAAGTATGCAAAAAAACACTAAAGGATTAAGAGAGCGTTCGCATGTACTTTTTTTTTTTTTTATAATCAGAAAAGTGCTTTTTTTTAACCGAATAAATTTTTTGAAATAAAATAGTGTATTTTGGTAGGCTCCTTAAAAAATTAAATGAAAAAAAAGAAAAACACTAAACTGATTTTTTCCATAAGCTGCTTTGTGGAACTTCTCTCAAAAACTTGTGTGATAGAAGAGCGGAAATGAGATGAAAATGCCTGAAACTATCTGTTTCTGAGGATTTCTTTCGCTTCCAAAACTTTGAACTTCCTGAAATTTCACAAATTTCTGAGGAAATACCATGTTTGAATGTGTTTGCTACTTCTTCCCAGCGAATGTACTATGAACTTCTTGACATGTACCATTGTCAAGTTTATTGAATTAAGGAGTCCAATTGGACAACTATATGTATGTTCCAACTTCAAAATCTGCCCCCCACCCTTCCCCCCCTTTCCTTCTTACACGTGTTAAATAAAATGATTGAGACTTGGTGCCTCAGGTGGACCTTGATGACTACTCAAGAATTTAATTGGAATATGTCAATTTGTTTGATTCCCAGCACCTTTTTATTTTATCTTCTTGAATTTACCTATTTTGTTTGATACCTGATCGGGTTACTCTAATTTGATTATAGGATGAACGTGTATCTTTTAGGTGAGAAGATGTCAAAACAAACAAACAAGAGTCAATATAAGTAGATGTTAGATATATGAAAGAAATTAAAAATGATATAAGAAATTAGTTATCATAGCAAATGTGTTATTAATTTTTATGTACTTATTTTTAAATTTTTGACATTAATTTTTTAATGTGTTTGCTATTAGTACGGTTGATATGGATAGTTTTGAATTTAATGTTCCTCTCTATTCTAGCATGAGTTAGAATTTGAATTGAGTGTATTATTATTTTCATAATTCTTTATTTTTTTTAATCCTATATTATTTTGAAATAAAATAAAAATATATTTTTTTAATTTTGTCATTTATTTTTAATTACTTAGATAAAAAAGTTTACAAAACTTGAAATAAAACTTGAAATAAAATATTTATTTGAGCTGCTTAAATAAAAAAGTTTACAAAATTTGGAATAAAAAAATATAGAATATTATTAATTGTTAATTATAAGAAAAAGTGTTTTTAAATTTTTGTCATCCAAATATATTTATTAAAAAGTACTTTTTATTTCCTTTATCGTCATTTTATTAAAAAAAAAAAGAACACTTTTATATTTTAATATCTAAACAGCTCAAAAATATATTTTTTGTTATATCCAAACATAAAAATAACTTCCATTTTTGAAAAATTATTTTTAAAAAACACTTTTCCTAAAAGTTTATTCAAACGCTCTTTAACGAACGGGAGTAAGTGATTTATCTCAAGGTTTGTTTTTTGATTAGAAGTTTTGACTTTTTACTCTCTAACTTCTTCTCTTTGAATTTTTACTTCCACAATACACACACACACACAACCAAACACACGCAATGAGCTCAATCAATTCTTATTCTTTGGGTCCCACCAATAGGAAAGAAAACTTTCTTGCTCTTTGCCCTAGAAGAACAAGATCATTACTGCCCTTTTTTCTTTTCTTTTTTTGGTGTGTGCTTTTATATCTAAACGTTGAAGATGGGTGGCTGGTCCAGACCATCCAGAGCAGCTGGTGAGTGTTTTTTGCAGTTCTGGAATCTAAGTTGCTCATGGTGGTGTCTGAGAAAGAAGCAATCTTGGATCCTATATTTGCATACAGCATTTGGACCTGGCAGCGTCATGGCTGTCAAAAATTGAAAAAGAAAAGCTCTAACTTTTCAACCCTCATAAGCCACAAAAGCTCCCTAAAGTCCTTGCAAAAAGTGCCCTCACTTTAAACACTTACCAATTCTTTGTGTTCATTATCCGTGGACGAACACCTAGAGAGCACATGCTTGTCAATCAATCACAAAAAATCAAAAATAAAAATGATAGCAGTGATTTTGATTTTAGCTTTCCATAATGTTGATGAAGAAAATATTCCCAACATGATGTATGGACTAGCAAAATTGTGATGAATTATTTGTTTTCCCTTTATAACCTTTTTCATATAAAAAAAATAAATTAGATTGCTTTCCGTTCTTTGCATGAGACAATTTTTAGATTTTCTTTCTAAGATATAAAAAAATTAATTAAATTGAATGAGAAAAAATTGTGTTCATACACTTAATAACAGTAATAATCTCATATTTAGACAAAAATTATACGTAACAATTATTAGAGTTGACAAATATCAATTTCATGTACGGGCAAATATTAAAAAGGTTTTTTCAGTTTTAATGTGTGTGTGTGTATATATATTTTGTGCGTGTGACTGTTTGTTTTACATTTTTATAAATTTTATATGTAGTAATCTTCTTGTTGGCCTTTTTTATTTATTATTTTTTAATTATCTTGAATTTAGTTTATAAGTTATGAGCATGAAGGTGACATCAGAATTCCTGTTTGAAATAAGGGGAGCTAAAATGGCGGAATAGGCAACAATTATTCATGTTTCTAAATGTGAATCATAGGAAGGAAGATAGACTGAATCATAAGGACATTGGACAGCTTAGGGTCGTTGAGTCGAAAGGTCAAAAGGATAGAGGCCTTGAATGGGCCCATTAAGAGAGCTAGCAGTCCAGGTTCCAAGCCCAAACAAGAACCTATTCAAGCATGCAAGAGAGGTCATGGCTAACTTTTTCTGTGCCGTCATTCATCCAGATAAGTCACCTTAAATTAATGCAACAGTTCTCCAATGGAGGATATTTCTACCTTCCATTTCCAAATAATTTAACCTTTTAACCTCCATTGTATCTTATAAAACATTGAAAAACCAAAAAAAAAAAAAAAATTGTATTACACCACTATTATACCATGTCATTACTGTCATAATAAATTAGTAATAATTATACATATAAATATATAATTAGATATGTTTGTAAGAATTATTACTATTAAAAGCATTTTAGACATGGTTAAAAAAGTAGTACAAAAATTAGGAATATTTACAAATTTACTGAAAAGTAAAAATAATTTGATTAGTAAAACATTTGGTGATGAAATAATTGCAATAATTACTTATATTATATTTTTATGTTAAAATATTTAAATTGCATATTCATTTAAGATGTGTTAAATCTATTTTCCATGTATGTCATGGTACATTAGTTGGGTTGATACTGGATACTAGTACAATACCCAAATTAACCATTAGATGTATGAAACTACATATTTAATAGTTGATGTAGGTTTTACTCTAATATGAAGCATTGACTTTGTAATGCATATAATTAGAAGTATATCATTAAAAAAAATATGATTTTTGTTAATGTAGATTTTACCAGGAGTAATTTTTTAAAGATTATTCAAAAGGAAGTTTGTCTTTCATATGTAGCAAGTCATTTATTCATCATTAGAAGATTGGAAGTTGAATTTCTCCCTACAAGAATTTTATTTTTCTATTGCGAGTCCTTTTATTTAAAAAAAGTAATTTTATCTAATGTTTTTTTTAAAAAATATTTTAGATACTTTTATATTACACAACAATAAATAATTATTATATTTATAGTCAAGGGTAAAATATAACAAATATAGAATAAATTATCATTAAAAAGTAACAATAGTTTCTTATATTACATGGACAGAACTGAGCCCCTGAAAGGAGGGAAGATAAATTAGTATTCGAAAGGTAAGAGTGTTTATAATCTTTTAAACATACCGAACTGAATTGAATCGAATTATATCAAATCAAATTATACGAAAAATTTAGTCTTTTGAAAGGCCAAATGTAGTTAAAAAGATAAACTATTCACCAAAAAGTTAAAAATATTGGCAAATTTATTAATCATTAGGAAACTGAAAGTTGATTATAATTCACTGTTTATTTATTTATTTATTCATTGTTAGAATATTGGATTCATGGTGATGTTATTTGTGAAATTACCATTGTAGTCACAAATCTCATTTTAATAAACCAAGTTAATTGGGAATTTATTAATTTATTAAATTGTTATTTGTTGCCCAACAAAAATCATTTATAAACAAATGAAACAGGTATGTCAGGTTGAATACAAATTAATAAACTATGAATTGTATGAATATTTTTTATTTGTATAATAATTATATTAAATTTTATCAATTTATGATGTTTTATAATTACTTTAGTTGAGAATATATTAGTTAAATTTTTTTTTTTTTTTTTTTTTTTAGAGAAATTAGAGAAGAAAGACTGTATGCATGACAAGACGTGAAAATAGGAATGTTTGGGAAGTTTGGGGGGCAGAAAGCTGTCCGTAAATGAAATTATTAGAGGCAGGTGAAGTGAAATGACAGGTGGCGTGCAGGTGGGCCCGGGCCCAACACCTGAATTAGGGCACGCATGCTCGGCCTGCACCGGCCCATCAGTCCCTGTCGTGTCCCCTTCCCTCCTCTCATCCTTTCGCTTTGACTTGCTATTTCCACATCATTGTTTCACCTTCTTTGCTTCATTCTGTTGCCATGCAGCTTTTTTTTAATCTTATTTTAGTAATATCTTTTTAGTTTTATATTTATTTTTTTTACTTTTATTGTATTGGATAATTCGATGAGATAAAAAAGGAAAGGAATTCTTCCTTTTAAAATCTCTATTTAATTTCCGGAACGTAGAAAAGGGGAAAGAATTTTGAATTTTTTCTAATATCCTTTTAAATTATTATTATTATTAAAATCGTTTAATATTAAAAACATCCAACTAATTATAAAAATATAAATTTTAAAATACCATTGTATTCTAATATTTCTTTCATTTATTTTTTAATTATCAAAACAAGAAAAAATTAAAATATTTTCTTTTTTTAATCTTTTAATAATTTCTTATTTTTCTTTTTTCTCAGTTTCTAAATAGATGTAAGAGAACTCCTATTTAAATAAAAAAAAAATCATATCCTATTTTTTCAAGCCTTCACTTCCGACTAATAATATTTAATTCCATTATTTACCAATATCATATTCAACACTTTATTCTACAAAAATTAATATAAAAAATTCAGATGTATTTCCCTTTACTAAACTGCAGTAGCCCAAACAGGCCCTCTATCCATATTTCGTGATCTAAAATTTCAACAAAATTCATCAATGTCCAAATGGAATCATCTAAATTTAATGATTTCTAAAAAGATAAAATAACACCATAATTTAACTGCCTGTAAAACGTAATTAATTAATTCCTTTCTAGAATTAATTAGGTACGAAAATCCTCAATAGAAGATTAGGTAATTGTTTGAGACAAATTATAAAAAAAGAAAATAAATGAAATTTTATAAAATTATTTAATCTTTACATTTTTACCTCTTTTTTTTATTATATTTAGGCTTGAGCTTAAATTAGAATAAGTAAAAGACTTAAGAGTTAAATTCATAATCTTTAAATAAATCTTATGATATCATGCTACTTAAACTATTCCTCTTGGAGTTGACTTTTACCTCATTTTAGCTGTCCATCTTTAGGGGAAATATGAAACACACAGATGGATAACAAATGAGAAGAATTATAATGAGTACTTGCAAGGGGTGGGCAAAACGTTCTAACTTTAGGGTCAGTCCAAAGCAATGGACAAGTCCCTAGCACTGTAAATGTGACTGGTACGGCCCGGATCCAGTCCAATAAGATCCAAATTCTGGATCCAATTGCCCACAACCCATTGCACGGTCAGTTTTGTAAATATCTTCAAAAAAAATTATTTCCATCAGGGCTGTTATTCTAAAACCCATCATCATCTCGAAAATTAAATTCCTAATTCAAAAGCAGTAGATATTAAAAATCAATCATGTTTAGTGAAGGGGAAATTCGTATGAATATTTATTGTCAAATAGTAGCCTCACTCTATAGATAGATTTGAAAGGTTGGGCCTCTCTCCCTGATCGATGGAGAGATCAATTATATCACTATGTTATGAGACTTCCTTTTCCGAGGCCTTGAGACCTTCTGGTGCAGTTTTTTATTTTGTGTTGGGCTTAGACCCTTGTTGTAGCTGAAAAAAAAAAAATTCAATTTATATAAACATGTTGGTACATCTATCCGTGTATATATGTACAATAATATAAAACTTAATTCTCGTCACTGTGTGGAATTCTTACATATATAACATATATTTATTTGTGATTTTTTTTAAATTACAACTTTTTTATGGTGACAAAAAAGGGCATGATTCCTTTGGCTATTTTGTTTGACATTTGATAATAAAACATTTTGGTATTTTGATGTGAAATATTTATTTGTTTTTATAAAAACCTAAAAATTTTATTATTTTTATTTCAACAACCAAACACTTCCTTCTGCATTTAGACGAATTATTAGGACGAAATAGCTGTTATGGTCTCTCATAAGTGAAAGTCGTATATTTGCTCGTGCACACGTGTGTCAGGAAAATACGTGCAACATGAGATTCAAGAGGGACAGAAGAGGTGAAGTTGATCCTAGGTGCGCACCCAGGGGGCAGCGCACCCAGGGGCCGCAGGATCCGAGCCCCCTGCATTTCAGCAGGGGGAGTGTTCGGACCCTACAGCCCCTGGGTGCGCTGCCCCACTGGGTGCGCACCCAGGATCAACTAAACCGACAGAAGATTAGGCTCTATTTGCACTTTTTTTTTTCTTGCAAAGACTGTTGTGACAAATTCTGAAAGGGAAAATATATTGTTGGTCCTCAAAATTTAATTTAAGTTTTATTTTAGTTCCTCGTGTTAAAAAATAGTTATTATTGTCCATCAATCTAAGTTCAACATTGGTCCTCCGGCCACTTTCTAATCACTTTTACTGTAAGATGGTCACATGCGCAACACATGTAAAACTTTAGAAGGGTATTTTTTTTTCAATAAAAGAAATAAGCACAGAAGTTTTTTTTTTTTTTAAAAAAAAAAGAAAACATGAACTAAACCCCCTGAGACAAGAACTGGACCGGCCTTGTCAATTGCACCATCAGCAAACCCTTCGCCGTGGCTCGCTATTCAATGCTCCGACAACGGAGTTGCCAGCGGTGCAGAAATTGACGCTAATTGGGAAAGGCCAGAGAAATATTATTTGGTCCCACAACAACTAGTTCAGTACCTTGCAAGCGCGAAATTCTCCTGCTGGACAGTAGACATTTTGAGATCCCCGGACCTAATACTGGCAAACTAGGCAATTATTGTGCATTCTCGGCCAACTGATTGTACAATTCCTGTGATAGAGATGCTTGCAGGCCATCACCTTCGCTTCCTCCCCGACCTCAAACTCCTTCCAAATTGGGCACAACGGATCACTTCCCAGATTCTCCGGTGTCTAAATCGCTGTTTGATAGTGCCTCGAGTGGGTGGAAATTAGTTGAAAAATGACTTGAGGGACCATTTTAGAACTTACACTAAAATTGATGGACAGAGAGGTTACGTGATTCATTTGGAGAACTAATATGAGACATAATTTAAACTTGAAAAATCAATAAAGCGACTTACCTTTCCTGAAAATAACAACTCAAATTATTGTTTGTTTATGATTTGAAAATTATACATTCTTCTTTCATCTAAAAACACCCTAGTCAATCTTTTTTCCCTCCCTTATCTTCTCCTCCCCACCTTGTTGCCACTGCTACTGCGGTCCCCATTTCTCCACTTTGTAGCTTTCACTGCCAACTCCAACTCTCCCTATATTCTTCATTGAAATCAAATGGTGATCTTATTCGCAATAATGGTTAAAAAAATCACTCTCTCTACTATAATTTTTCTTTTTACTGGTTGCAAAAAATAGAGAAATGATATGTGGTAAAGATATTAGTGACTGAAGAGGTTATGGTCGTAGAAATGACGTGGGGTGTATATTTCTGGATGCAGGCTAATTGTTTTCAAATCTAGAAAACTCAGTGCTGCAATGCGGCATTGCAACGTGACCCATCAATAGTACTGCAGAATTTCTGAGGCTGGCTGAGAGGAAAGATTTGAGGGAGATAGGAAATCAGCAGGTTGCAGATATATGGACATTCTGAAGCCAGTTATGAGCGACAAAATAGAAGGGTAGGTGGTATGGACCTTCTCTGAGTGATCGAGAAACATAACTTTAAAGGTGATCAACTGATGTTGCGAGAAAGGTTACAGTGAGGATAATAATACAGCATCCAATGACAAGGACACATTTATTGATAAAGAGCACAGCGCGGCTGGAAAGTAGATGGCCATAGAAATAAAGGGAGGACGGGAGGCTATAAATCCTTATGCTAGGCCAATTCACAGGGAAGTGCTTCAAATGCAAGCAATATGGTCACAGATCCACTGATTGCCCTAACAGAAAAGGAGTCTACGTGGTGAATGAGAAGAGGAGGATAAAAAGATATTTTTGTGGGTAGACGGAGGTGAAAATGTGTACAAGGAGTATAAAGTAATGGCCAGAATTATGTGGGGGAAAGGGTTGATGTTGTTATGACAACAAGAGGATCCATCGATATCATGGGTATATCCGAAACATATAAAGTTGATAATCTTTATCCATTTCATTCATCAAATAAACCTATAAATTTAGATATTTTAGACAATTTGAGGTCGAGTTTTTATCAAGTGGAAGGGAATGACGTGGGGCGTGTATTCCTCAACGTGGGCTAATTGTTTGCAATCTAGGGAACTCAGTGCCGCAGCAAGAGTGCTATGGAGGATAAATGCAAAACGATTTTTTATATTTGTTATTTGTTGTAAATAGAACTCTTCATTGAGATAAAATTTAATATTAGGATAAGATTTAATCAGGATAAGATTTGATTAGGATATAATATTTTTTTATTTGGAGTTATCTAGACTTTAACCTTTAAAATTAGCCAAGAAAATGGTGATGTGAGAATAGTAATAATAATTCTGGGTCACACATTATTTTAAAGGTTGAAAAATACTTCTTAAAAAAAAAAAACCTTGAATCATTCTCAAAGATCAGTCAAAATCATCTCAACTTTATTTCCAGAAATTATTTCCGACATGCTATTTATCGGTTGAAAATAATGTCTTGTTTTGAGGGATATATCCAAATAGATTAAATTTTCAGATTTTAAATCAATCATTCACTAGTTTTAACGTGGAATGGCATCCCATTGATATGCCAGATATGTTTACTTTTATTTATAGAAGTGTCTGGGCATAGTTGTATGTATACAAAACGTTGACTAGTAGTTGTTCTATACATCTTTGTTTTTATCCAAGGAGAGAAATTGTATTGAAAAGATATACACTTGAGATTCTTCAAACAACTCAAGGATTTCTTGAGATGAGTTCTTTTGCTGAAACTTTTTTATAATTTTTGTTACAAGACTAAAAAAATTACTGAATTAAATTTACATACAATTAACTCAACATTTTCAGCTCAAAAGGGAGTAAGGGCAGAAGAGATGAATTTATTTTCTCACTGCAGTACTTTGTCTTCTAAAATTTCATTATTCAAGTTTTTATATAAATTTTTTAATTTTTTTATGTTAGCCTCCAATATTATAATTTCTTCACATAAATTCTTATCTCAGAAACAATATTTAAAAAAAATATAATTTCAAAAAATATCTTAAAAGTATATACTAAAAAACGATAACTTAGTTATTTCTAAAACATCTCAATTTAAAAAACATGCTCTAATTTTTAGGTATACAGCTCTAATATTGTAAAAGAACTACCTGATAGTCTATTTCAATGAGTTCTTCAAATCAAAAAAAAATTGTTTTCAAAGAAAAAAAAAAGGATGTTGGAAATAATTTTGGAAAATAAAGTTAAAGATGATTTTGACTAATTTTTGAATATAATACAATGTTATTTTTAAGAATTATTTTTGTTATTCACAATAATATATGACCCAAAACTATGTTTAATATTCTCACACATCACCATAACCCGGCTAATATTTTTAATTATAAAATACATACCTTCATTAGATATTGCTTTCAAATTTTGTCACTAGTCATGTGGAAGCCCATCAAAATTTGATACAAAAAACAAAAAAGAACTATGTCTTGAAAACTGGCTATTGATAGCAATATCGTTAACCTGACTTACTCAAGCAACTCAAATTTTCCTTGATATATCGGTTAAAAAATACAAATA
The DNA here is from genome assembly GCA_911865555.2 of Thlaspi arvense. Taxonomy (NCBI): domain Eukaryota; kingdom Viridiplantae; phylum Streptophyta; class Magnoliopsida; order Brassicales; family Brassicaceae; genus Thlaspi; species Thlaspi arvense. The sequence goes on from CAJVSB020000295.1 coordinate 39,972, forward strand.
ACTTATTTCTCAATTAAAAAAGAAAAAAGAAATTAGAATGTCACATCCTTATTGTCTAATTGGGCAATTTCCACCACAAATCTTTTAGATCTTCTACAATGCAATAGGCTTTTTGGCAAACAGTCCCTAAGGATAGGCTAGCTCTATTATTTTTTTCATTAGAAAGCCTGTGAAAATGCAAGTACCATCTTTCTCTGCCTAGAAAAACAGTGAAAGAGGATAAGAAGACATAAGTCTTGTGAGAAAATAGGTTCATCTCGTGGGCTCTTGGTCCCTTTTGACTTAGAAATGTTGATTAATATTAATTGTATGGTAATTTAATTATGTAATTATAATAAAATTTCATTCATTTGAAGAAGTTACCCATCTCAAGTGTAAATATTCTCAGTGCTATTTTTCTCTTTAAATAATAATAAAAAGTAAATAACAATTAGTTTATCATGAATAGTTAGTTAATAAGTGAATATAAGTGATAACATATTTTTATATTTATGAAGAAGAACCTTCAAATATGTGAATACTTTAGAGAGGGAGTAGTGATAACACTTAAAATAGAATTAATCTCAAATTATAAAATAGACGAGAATACTTGTAAGATATAAAAAAATTTATTGTAACTAGTTTGTATGTATTCAATTATACCTGTATATATAAAATTAAACATCTTAAGTAAGTATATCCTTAGGTCCCATTTCACAATTTAAAACTAGTGAATTCTGTTTGCCATGTGACTGATTTGGAATCTGGAAGGCTCATTTGGATACGTACTTCAAATCAGATAATTGCTTTCTTCACAATAATATATGACAAAAGCTATTTTTACTATTCTTATATCACCATACTCCGTTTAATATTTTCTGCTGCTTTTCTACCACCATTGCTACCCTTTAACCACTAATTGTCTGTCTTTTACAACCACTACCAATATATATATATATATATATATATATAGTAAAGAGAGTAATTTTTCGTTACTATTCCTGTGACTGAGATCACCATTAGATTTCAATTAAGAATATGGAAGAGTTGGAGTTGTCAGTGACAGCTACAAAAGTTGCATGATGGGGACGACAGTAGCAGTGGCAACAAGGGGGGATGAGAAAGGGATGGGGAAATAATAGCATAAGAGTGTTTCTAGGACAAAGACAAGAGCGTATACTTTTAAAATCATAAACGAACAATTATTTGAGTTACTATCTTCAAAATTTCTCTTTCATTACAACAGTTTATATATATATATATATATATATAGAGAGAGAGAGAGAGAGAGCCTAAATGCAACATATTATATGGCACTTAAGGCGTATTTTAGAAATTGATTGGAGCCAAGCCAAGCTCTCAAAGATCCCCCTCTACAGCGTTTGTAGCAGGGTGTGGTGGGCGTTGGGGGAGCAAATTTAGAGTAGGATAGGGTAGGGTAGTATGGGTTGAGGGTTATGCATATATTTACCGACTGGGTTTATATAATTATTTTTATTTTTTGATATTCTCTCGAAATTTTAAAATTATAGTGATGGGTTTCTCCTTCGGAATAAATTTGACATTTATTTTTTCTACTTTTCTCTAATAAAATAAAATTTATACTCACTTTTTGAAATTTACTTTATTTAAATTTATTTTTCCCAAACATACTTTCTTTTTAAAACCTACACCCAAACGAGATATTACTTATCATTTATAGTTAAAACAATATTATGTACAATTATACACCTTAGAAAAATTGTAAGCCAAATGATGAGTACATACATGTATGCACATAGTATTCCTTTTATTATTATCATGGAGGAGGAGGAACCAAGGGCCAAGATTTTGAACCTTGGTTATCCACTAGGGGGCCGTTTGGTTGGCCTGTAAAGGCCTGTAACAGATAAACTTATCTGTGTTATCTGACCTTATCACGCGTTCGGTACGCGTGTAACAAGGGCAGATAAAATTCTGGGCATAAGCTTTTATCCGGAGAACACTGATACTGTATCTGGAGGAATAAGCCTGATAAGGCTTATCCCCCCGGATATCTTTTTTTTTTTTTTTTTTTTTTGCCTCTCCCCTCTCGCGCACAGGGGTCGGCCGCCGCTCGCGCAGCGGCGGCCCTTGCGCCTAGGCCCCCACCGGGGACTTGCGCGAGCCCGTCGAGGCCTTGTGCCGCTCGTAGGCAGGGCCCCCATCAAGGCCTTGCGAGCGGCGCAACTCGCAGGCGCAAAGGGCCTGCGCGAGCGGCGCAGCTCGCAGGCAGGGCCCCGCCAGGGGCCTGCGCGAGCGGCGGGTGCCTGCCCGAATAGGTGCCGGCCGGCGCCGCTGCAGGCGCAGGCGTTGGCTGGTGCTCGTGCAGGCGAGGGCTCTCTCTCTGTGTGTTTTCTTTTCCTTTTTTTTTTTTTTGAACAGGGTTATTTTGAGAAAAAATTTTTTTATCCTATTTCTTGTCTTGTTGGATGAATACAGAACCGAATATGTGAGAAGGGGTAAAATATTATGTGGGCAGGATAAATTTTATCTTGCCTGCCCTATCACTCCTTATCCTATCTCCCAAAGCGAACGCCCCCTAGAGGTATAATTTTCAACCAATTTTAAATGCGGCAAAATAATTGTGTTTGTTAAGTAATAATTTGGTCACCATGATAACTAATAAACTAACAATTTATTGATCTTAAAATCTGTAACACCCAAAACCAACTTCAAGAAAAAGAAAAAAAGAAGAAAAAGAAAAAGAAAAGAAGAAAATTCTTAAAACCACTTTGGATTGAATTTTATTTTTATTTAGAAGGTATTTTGAGGAATTTGGGAAGGTAAGAAGTGTTTTGGAAGTTTTGGAAGATGAAGTTTTTTATAAAAAAAAAAAAAAAAAAAAAAAAAAAAAAAAGAAGAGTTACTGTAGCAACAAGGCGGGGGTACTGTAGCAACGAGGCGCGCCGCAGCGCGGTGCTCGCTGGTTTACCGCGCCGTAGCGCGGCCCGGGCGCGCTACAGCGCGGTGGCCACTGGAATTTGGCCGCTGCAGCGCGCTGGACCCCGCTACAGCGCACCAAACACGGGTTTTTGCCCATTTTCTTGAAATTTTGGTATTTTTAACCCCTCCAAGGATCCCTAAACTCTCTTAAATTCCTAAACACTATAAAACAAAGATTTGGGAGATATCCTAGGGTACCAAAAATTTATCCAAAAATTAATTAGGATTAATTTTGAGGGTAATTTTTAATGAAAGGTAAGATGGTCATTTGACTTGAGGGATGGTTTTAAAGTTGGGGGAAAGCTTTCTAGGCTCATTTTCGCCCAAATAGAGAGAGGAAGAGAGGGAAGGAGAGAAAGAAAAGAAAATGAAGAATAAGGTATGTATTTTGGTCTAATCTCAAACTCCATTTGGTTTTTCTTCAATATTTTTACATGTTTCGCTTCCTCTCCTCGTTTTATAGTGTCACGCCCCGAACCCCGGGCCCGTGACCGGCACTGGAATCCACCGACCCCAGTAAGCCTCAACAAAACCAGTCGAACTCCAAATATATAAAACATACACAAAGTGTAATAATATAACATCCAAAAATCCACCCGGGATCCTGTCTGAGAGTACAAGGAAGCTACTCTAGAATACAATCGGGTAAGTACAAAAGAGAAATGCCTGTACATCCATCAAGTCCGCTGTCGTCGACTCCCACGCGGCACGCTAATCGAGGCAGGTACAATCAAACAAATCTGGAATTGTTTAAAAACTATGAGTCACGAAACTCAGTGAGTACGGATGATACCTAATCTATACATGTTGGGATATGTATCATGCCACAAGTACAAAATCATACATACACATATATACAGTGAGCAGTAATCAAAACACATATGTGAGGTATCAAGTAATCAATCATCACATCACATCAATCACAGGTCAGTGTACTCCCCGCACGCTACGGTAGCACACCGTCCGCCGCTGAGTCCTTAGCCACACAACTCATCTCATCGCCGGCAAGGTACTCCCCGTACGCTACATCCACCGTCCGTCGGCTGAGTCTGCCATCCCGTGCACATCACATCACTGGGCCAGTATACTCCCCGCACGTTACGGTAGCACACCGTCCGCCGGCTGAGCCCTTAGCCACACAACTCATCTCATCGCCGGGCCAAGGTACTCCCGTACGCTACGGTCCACCATCCGTCGGCTGAGTCTGCCATCCGTGCACATCACATCACGAGACCCCTGTCTCGTCTTCTCACAATCGGAGGAACCCACCATCTCGATGATCGGAGGAATCGCACTAGTGCATATCACATCCGCGGCCACTGCCGCCCGCGGCCTCTGCCGCCTCGCATCAGATGATACCATCCTCACATGTAGTCAAAAGCAGGTATACATAACATATATAGTTCACATCTCAAAACAAGTATCACATACTAACATAGCTCAATGACAGTTCACAAAACACATAACACATATCCCAGGTATAACGCATAATCAAAGTACGGTTTTCAAATCACATAATCATCATGTTAGAAAATCATAGTATGAAAAACACAAGCATAGAAAGGGTATCATCACTCACAGTACAGATGCTATGCTAAAACGAGAGTCCCGAGTCACCTAACCTGACTCAGTGGTCCGGGTGTGCCCTGCCTGCGAATCTGCAATCAAATCACACAAAAACCATCACCAACGCTGAAATCGGCACGAGAAACAGGCTCGGTAGCCTCAAAACCGAACTAAAATCTCAAACTGGCCCCTTGGCACGCATCTCGAGGCAACTCGACCTGTCACCAAAACCTACGCGACTCAGTAACACTGAACAAAATCTACTTAACCGCCCTCACATACAGACAGAACCAGCCCCCACAATCCTTGAACCACAACGAACTGCCCTCCAAAACCCTTGAACCGGCTTATCCTGGTCTAGAACTATCTCCAACTCAATTCAAATGCCATGAAACCTTCAAAATCGGATTCAGAAGGCCCAAAAAACCCTAGGAACCACTATGAACAAGCCAAAAAATGGCTCAAACCAGCTCTAAACCGGGCCAAAACCCTAATCCTAAGCATCAGCACGCAAACCGAGACTGGTTCACCTTAAACCGGACCTCCAAAAATCACCAACTTCACGGTGTTAACTAGGTTTTATCATATTGAACCAGGAACCGGTCCAAACCCCAAGAACCGGCCTGAAAACCAGTGAACCGGTCACCCGAGCATTGATACACTAAACCGGCCGGTTCACCTCGAACCGGGCACCCAAAAATTTCCCGAACCCACTTGGTCTAATAGGTATTTTCTCCCTGAATCAAAAACGGTCCAACCTCCCAAATCCGAGTCAAAATGGCCACTGAACCGGCCGGTCAAAGCCCCTGGCGGTTTAGTCAAACCCTTCCCCTTTTTTTTTTTTTTTTTGCTTGTGCCGCGACTTGGCTTGAGCCGCCAGCCAAACGGCTCGGCTCGGCTTAGCCGCGGCTCAGACCTGCCTGGGCCAGCCCACTCAACTGGGCCGGCCCGAAACCAACATTTTTTTTTTTCCTGGCCCGCGGGCCAAGCCCACGGTCCAGCTGGGCCATGCCCGGCCTAGCTGTTGACTCGACCCCCTGACGGGACCGGACCAACCCGGGTCCTTCCGTCTTCGCCCGAAAGCCCGGGCTTCCTAACCCGGTTGCAGAGAATCTGGGTCTGCAACGACCCGGACAAAAAATTTGAAAAAACACACAAGGAATCCACTTACCTCACTCGATCCGACCACCCTCAGCCACCGACCGACCCCGGCGACCCTCCCCGTGGAAAATAATCGGAGCGAAACACTCCGAATGGCCTTCAAAAGCAGCTTTTCCCCTTCGGTTTCCGCGACCCAGCCGATCAAGACAAGCTCAAGAATCCTCTCTACAGCTCACTCAAAAACTTAAAAAATTTGAGGGGTTCAGTTAGGTCTTCAAAAACGCTCAAAGTGGCGTGAGCAATTGATCGAAATCATTGCTTGACGTGGAGAATTCGGCGAGGAACAGCTCTGAACACTGTTCCTGTCAGATTTCTCTGAAATCCAATTTTGGTCCCTTAACTCTACCCTTTTCCAAATCGGTCCCTGGGATATTTCCAACTCAGCCCCTTGAGTTTTAACTATTTCAAATTAGTCCCTGAACTAAGAAAAATTTAAAGTTCCGGGTTGTTACATTCTCCCCCCTTATAAAAATTCGTCCTCGAATTTTGCAACATAAAAGTAGGTGACACCGAGATCAAATAATGCATAAGCCTCCAAGGATCATATTGTAATCGTACCTGTGATTGCCGCATCCGTCGCCTGAGCATCCCGATAAGTCAGTGCATACACTCGCGCGTGGCCTCTACCTCGACCTCCGCCTCCAGTCCCTCGTCCCCCAACACCAGATGGCCCTGCATCAATCTGTCCTTGAGTCTGTGGCACACTGCCTGCAACCAAAATAGTCTCCGCTGAAATGGGACAGTCCATGACCAAATGTCCCTGCTGGCCGCAACGATAGCAACCTCTCATCATCCCGCCAAGCTGCCGTGAACAATCTCTAGCCACGTGGCCCTGCTGGCCACATCTGAAACATGCCCCTGTCGCTCTGGCAACCTCCCGAGAAAGCGGGCAATGCCGGATCACATGGCCCTGCTAGCCACATCTAAAACAGGTCACTGACTGTCTGCCCGAAGAATCATGACCACCCGATGCGGTAACACTATCTGACAACTGCCTCCCAGATGAACTCCCATGCTCGGATCGTCGATGATCACGAGACGGCGATCGCGCCCTAGAACTGCTACCACTGAAAGAGTCATCCGTCTTAATCCTCTTCACTGGACCCTCATGAATATGTCCGGATACTGTCCTCGCCTCCAAGAAGCAGGCACACTCAACTGCACGAGCATAGCTAATCGCCCCAATCTGTGATCCCATAGAGCTGAACAAGGAATCTGACAACCCTCTGATAAACCTCGTGGCTCGTGCCCTATCATCAACAACATGGAAGGTAGCATACCGAGATAAATGAGTAAACTGCTGCTCATACTCTGTCATCGACATCCCCGGTCTCTGCACCAGTCTCTCAAACTCCGAGGTCAAATCTGCCACCTGCTGCTAGGCATGAATCTCTCGAGAAATTCCCTACGGAACTCCTCCAAGTCAAGGGGGCAACACCTACCGGTCTCATCTCTATCAGTTGGTCGTACCACGATCGAGTCACACCCCTAAGACGGAAAATGGTCAACTGCACTCGTCTCGCCTCGGAGCACTGCAAGATCTGAAACAAATCGTCCAACTGATGTAGGAAATCATGCGGATCCTCCTGCGTCCCTACTCCAGTAAAAGTGGGGGGATCCATCTTAACGAAATCTCTAAAATAACCATCGAACCCTGTCTGCTGTGCTACCGGGACTGCTGTCGCTGAAACAGTCGGGGTCCCTATAGGTGTACTAGCCGGAGTTGGCCCCTCTGGCACCGCTCCCTCCGGCGCAGTCGTCGTGCTCGGCTGTCCTCCAACCGAGGCCTGCTGTCCTCCAACTGAGGCCTGTTGTCTCATCTCCCCCGCACCACCTCCAGAAAGATCTGCTACTTCTCTCCGCAATTCCCGAACTTCTGCTATAAGTCGGTCAATAAGTCCACCGGTACTGTCACACTCGGTCTAGCAGTCGACTCTCGAGCCTGCCTAACGGTCCTCCCACGACCTCTCCCGCGTCCTCTCCCACTAATCGGAGGTGGGGTTAACCCACCCACAGAATCTCTCGACACCCCGACGTCTGCAGCCTCTCGAGAATTAGTGGGACCTCGTCCGTCGTCACAGTCACATCCCTCAACGAGTCCATCTATAAACAAAATATGAAGATCAGAAAGATATCCAAGGACTCGGGTACACAAAGGAATTGAAAAGCCAACACCAAACACATCCTAAAAGGTTTTCGGCAGTCCTCCCATTATGAAAGTGGGGCCCTCACCCTCATAATAAAAGCACTACCAAAGAACCCCGTTCCCTTATAACTCTCAGAATAAACCAATAGCTCTGATACCCACTCTGTCACGCCCCGAACCCCGGGCCCGTGACCTGCACTGGGATCCACCGACCCCAGTAAGCCTCAACAAAACCAGTCGAACTCCAAATATATAAAACATACACAAAGTGTAATAATATAACATCCAAAAACCACTCGGGATCCTGTCTGAGAGTACAAAGAAGCTACTCTAGAATACAATCGGTTAAAGTACAAAAGAAAAATGCCCGTACATCCATCAAGTCCGCTGTCGTCGACTCCCACGCAGCACGCTAATCAAGGTAGGTACAGTCAAACAAATCTGGAATTGTTTAAAAACTATGAGTCGCGAAACTCAGTGAGTACGGATGATACCTAATCTATACATGTTGGGGATATGTATCACGCCACAAGTACAAAATCATACATACACATAATTACAGTAAGTAGTAATCAAAACACATATGTGAGGTATCAAGGTAATCAATCATCACATCACATCAATCACAGGGTCGTGTACTCCCGCACGCTACGGTAGCACACCGTCCGCCAGCTGAGTCCTTAGCCACACAACTCATCTCATCGCCGGGCCAAGGTACTCCCGTACGCTACGGTCCACCGTCCGTCGGCTGAGTCTGCCATCCCGTCCACATCACATCACTGGGCCAGTATACTCTCCGCACGTTACGGTAGCACACCGTCCGCCGGCTGAGCCCTTAGCCACACAACTCATCTCATCGCCGGGCCAAGGTACTCCCCGTACGCTACGGTCCACCGTTCGTCGGTTGAGTCTGCCATCCCGTGCACATCACATCACGAGACCCCTGTCTCGTCTTCTCACAATCGGAGGAACCCACCATCTCGATGATTGGAGGAATTGCACTAGTGCATATCACATCCGCGGCCACTGCCGCCGCGGCCTCTGCCACCTCGCATCAGATGATACCATCCTCACATATAGTCAAAAGCAGGTATACATAACATATACAGTTCACATCTCAAAACAAGTATCACATACTAACATAGCTCACTGACAGTTCACAAAACACATAACACATATCCCAGGTATAACGCATAATCAAAGTACGGTTTTCAAATCACATAATCATCATATTAGAAAATCATAGTATGAAAACACAAGCACAGAAAGGGTATCATCACTCACAGTACAGACGCTAAGCCAAAACGAGAGTCCCGAGTCACTTAACCCGACTCAGTGGTCCGGGTGTGCCCCTGCCTACGAATCTGCAATCAAAATCACACAAAACCATCACCAACGCCGAAATCGGCACGAGAAACAGGCTCGGTAGCCTCAAACTGAACTAAAATCCCAAAACTGGCCCCTTGGCATGCATCTCGAGGCAACTCGACCTGTCACCAGAACCTACGCGACTCAGTAACACTGAACAAATCTACTTAACCGCCCTCACACTACAGAAAGCCCCCACAATCCTCGAACCACAACGAACCGCCCTCCAAAACCCTTGAATCGGCTTATCCCAGTCTAGAACTACCTCCAACTCAACTCAAATGGCCATGAAACCCTCAAAATCGGATTCAGAAGGCCCCAAAACCCTAGGAACCACTATGAACAAGGAAAAAATGGCTCAAACCTGCTCCGAACCGGGCCAAAAACCCTAATCCTAAGCATCGACACGCAAACCGAGACTAGTTCACCTTGAACCGGACCTCCAAAAATCACCAAACTTCACGGTTAACTAGGTTTTATCATATTGAACCAGGAACCGGTCCAAACTCCCCAAGAACCGGCCTGAAAACCAGTGAACCGGTCACCCAAGCATTGATATACTAAATCGGCGGTTCACCTCGAACCAGGCACCCAAAATTTCCCGAACCCACTTGGTCTGATAGGTATTTTCTCCCTGAATCCAGAACTGGTCCAACCTCCCAAATCCGAGTCAAAATGGCCACTGAACCGGCCGGTCAAAGCCCCTGGCCGGTTCAGTCAAACCCTTCCCCCTTTTTTTTTTTTTTTTTTTTTTTTGCTTGAGCCGCGGCTTGGCTTGAGCCGCCAGCCCAACGGCTCGGCTCGGCTCGGCTCAGCCGCAGCTCGGACCCGCCTGGGCCAGCCCACTCAACTGGGCCGGCCTGAGCCCAACACTTTTTTTTTTTCCTGGCCCGCGGGCCAAGCCCACGGGCCCACGGTCCAGCTGGGCCACGCTCAGCCCAGCTGTTGACCCGACCCCCTGACGGGACCCGGACCCAGTCCGGGTCCTTCCGTCTTCGCCCGAAAGCCCAGGCTTCCTAACCCGGTTGCAGAGAATCCGGGTCTGCAACGACCCAGACGAAAAATTTGAAAAAACACACAGGGAATCCACTTACCTCACTCGATCCGACCACCCTCAGCCACCAACCGACCCGGCGACCCTCCCCGTGGAAAATAATCGGAGCGAAACACTCCAAATGGCCTTCAAAAGCAGCTTTTCCCCTTCGGTTTCCCGCGACCCAGCCGACCAAGACAAGATCAAGAATCCTCTCTCCAGCTCACTCAAAAACTGAAACAATTTGAGGGGTTCAGTTAGGTCTTCAAAAACGCTCAAAGTGGCGTGAGCAATTGATCGAAATCATTGCTTGACGTGGAGAATTCGGCGAGGAACAGCTCTGAACACTGTTCCTGTCAGATTTCTCTGAAATCCAATTTTGGTCCCTCAACTCTACCCTTTTCCCAAATCGGTCCCTGGGATATTTCCAACTCAGCCCCCTTTAGTTTTAACTCTTTCAAATTAGTCCCTGAACTAAGAAAAATTTAAGTTCCGGGTTGTTACATATAGCTTTTAATCGGTGTAGATTTTGTATTTGGATGTTATTATGTATTGTAGAAAGAGAAAGTCGGTTTACCCTCACCCATGAGATATTTTGCTTGAACTATGATTTTTCTTGTTAAAGTACCCTTAGATATTGTTTATTTGAGATTATTTATGTTGTTATAGTTGGATTAAACTTTGATTGAAATGATTATGGTTGAAATGTGAGAGAAATGGGTGAGATGATGTTGAAATGGAATAAGGGCATGTTTGGTTAGAGTTGAAATGGGGAAAAACGAGATTAAAGGCATGTTTGATGAAATATAAATGGTAGAGAGCAATTAAAGGCATGTTTGGATGAAACCCAAATGTTAGAGAGAAATTAAAGGCATGTTTGGATAAAACCCAAAGGTTAGAGAGAAATTAAGGGCATGTTTGGATGAAACCCAAAGGTTAGAAAGAAGTTAAGGGCATGTTTGGATGAAACCCAAAGGTTAGAAATGGAGGAAAATTTGTATTTGTACGTTGTAGGGTATAGTTATTGTTTTTGTATGGTGTTTTTAGGAATTATCTCTCATGTTGTGTATCCCCCTTGTAGGAGAGGATACCCCAATTATTTTAGACCTTGGACCTACAGCTTTAAGAGCACCCTTGTAAGCTTATTTTTGCAGGTGAGTGGGAATCTTCCTAATCTTAGTTTATTTCCGCAAATTATGATTTACAATGAACAATGCTCATTTCAAACTCAAATATATGTTGTTACTGAAAACATGGGAAACAGTCTAGCTATGTTATGATTTCGAGTATATACTTAATTGCATAGTTTTCATGAGTTTATGTTATTTTGGTGCCTTAGCACCCAGATTATGATGTCGGACAGCCATCTGGGGCAGGTGGCGGTTCTACGTGTATAACATATATGTATGTTTATTGTCCCTAATGGGAAAGGGACCATGCGCCAAAGACTATGTTAGCTTGGCCGGGGATTGGCGGCCCCTAGCGCGAGCTACACGGTGTAGTAGCGCCCGACATATTTATGTTTTGCCCAATGAGGGCCCATGTTATGTTTTATAATTTTACTGCCCCCAAACACCTTCGGTTGTGCACATCCGACCAGAGTATACATGTGAATATGATTATATAATATGATTTTTATGATTTTTTTATGATGCCCATGAAGACTCTTATGATTCATGCTTATGCTCTTTTGTGCTTTATGACTTGCAAAAATAACAATCTAGCTTTCACATTTTGAAAAATTTAATTATTATGCCTCATGATATGAAACTCTTCAAGAATGTTTATATTGTTTAAATTGATACAAAAACTGACTGTTTCCACTGGGATTAGTTGGATTACCATTCACTGGGACGTTGGTCTCACCCACTCATTTTTTCCCCCCTGCAGATGCTGAGACATTAAGTTAGAACCTCGGTATTCGTTTTGCTTATGTTGTGTTTTGCTCACGTACTAGCACTAGGTGGGCCAGGCTGCGAGGATCTTTTTGATTATGTTTATATAGATTGGGATGAGTCATATATATTGGGAGGTTGTTTTATTTTTTTTAGAGAATTTTTAAGTAATATGTGATGTTGAGGTCTTATGAATGAATTAATATTGATTAAGCATATGTGATTATTTTTGAGCATAGCATGATGTTAGATGATTAATAGAAATGTATTACAGAATGATTTATGCTTAAGTTATGTATTTGATGAGTTTTACAAACCATGTTAGTATTATGAAATTGTTATTGTTTTAAGCAGGTACTAAGACATAGGGCCCTTGAGGCCAACTAAAAAGGGTTACAGTAGCGACATGCTGTTGGATTTTACCCGGCGGTGTGTTAGTTATTGCCCGGCTGTCATGCCCCTTGAGTTTGTAAGTGGTTGGGGTGTGACAAAATCACTGCTAAAATGTTGAAATTTAAAATATTTAATAGTAATTTAAATTGTTTTAAATGTATTATAATCTGTCACGTATAGTGCAAAATAAAATGAGACACGACAACGTTATTGCAATATTAACACTCTAAATCATGTTCTTTATTAATTAATTACGTTAGGAGCTGATTCCTAGAAACCAAAAATGTGCTGTAAGGTCCGACAACGTGCAGTACTAAATCATTAATAGTTGGAAAAGGATATTGCGAACTTTCAATTATTTAACTGCTTGCTTCTCCTTCCTAGAGGTAATATTTTTCTTTGCATACGCCATCCTGACTTCCCTGCCATCAGAGCACGTGCTTAGACTTTTGTGAGTAAATTAAAAAAAAAAACAAAAATCCGCATTTTTTACCGCAATTTGACCATTTCCAAACGTCATCGTCTAGCTTGTAATAACCCCGCTTTGAGCCCAAACAATAAATAAATAAATAAATAATAACAATTATATTACAGGTCAAGTCTTGGCTAAGGTCTTTTTTTTACTCGTGTGCTTTAGTTTATAAGTTGTATGAATTAAATCTAATCTTATAATCTATAAATAGAATTAGAAATATTAGTTTTATTTATATAATTTATTTTTATTATTTAATTACATATAATTTTTATTCTTTTTTATGTTTAATTTTGATAATTAATTTTTTTTCTTTTCTAAAAATATTTATTATTAATTCAAATTCAAGTTTTACAATGTAAATATATTTACTACATAATATGCAACTGCTATGATTAATTGATATTTCTTAAATTAAATAAGTTAAAAAAAAATTTTAAAAGTCTATTTTTGAGAAGAATTCTATTAAAATTTTGGCAAAAATAGTAAATTTAATTCTTTCTAATATCATAAATCATAAATTGTGATTTGAAATAAAATCAAATTATGAACTATAATTTAATTTAATTTTTAAAAATTTAAAATTTAAAATTATAATTTAATTTGTACGAGAGGCTCAAATCAAAACCAACTGCGCCACAAGCACCTATAGGCCTAGTCTAGCTGGAATGGCTCCAATTTGAGCAAACAAATATCAAATTGCACATGGGCAAAGTCTTGGTTTAGGTGTATTTTCTCGTCCTTTACACGTCTTGTTGCCATCAACGGTGGAGCACTCGCGTGACTGAGTACCATCTGTCAAAGTGGGGGCGAATAGAGGATTACGAAAGAAAGCCACTTTTACATGCAAGGGCTTCTTTCAAGGCCCAAATTGCAGCGGATTTGTGACGGAATTGACTGCCCCAATACTAAGTTGATAAGCATTGAGAAGTAGCTGCGATGTGGAGCTTGTGACTTGATGTAAGGATGGAAAATTGAAGGCCGAATAATCATGGCAGTTAATTAGATTTTGAATTATGATTTCTGTTTTCTAGTTATCACTTGAGATTGTGGAGGAAAATGAGACGATTAAGACAACTGAAAAATCTTAATTTGCTGGCTTAAGACGATTAAGCTAGCTTGGTTCCCCAAATGTCAATTTGCTTTATTTTGGGGTTCAAGTCCCAAAAACAGAAAGTAAAGAAAGGTTTTAAAAGCATGCCTAATTTGCATTATTTTGGGGTTCAAGTCCCAAAAACAGAAAGTAAAGAAAGGTTTTAAAAGCATGCCTATGTATGCTATTGCCATACAATCAAAACAACGGGAATAAAAAAAATAATATAAAAATTTAATGATATTTGGTTAAAATAACATATGTTTTCGAGTAAGAGTAAAGTGAGAAAATTTTACTATAAAGAGAATACGAATACAAGTAGCTAAGCCAGTCCACTGTACAATTCCAAACCTTAAAAAACATAAAAGTGTTCATGAACCCTATTGGGTCATAAAACGAAATGGTCTTAACTCGAGCCTATCGGCCTAAACCCTTCGCTTCCAACACAGATTTTTAGCTTTTTTCCAATTCAGGTCGCACTTACAAAATCTTTTGGGGCAAGTTTGCAAATTCGGCTCCAATAAATTCAAGCCACAAAGTCAACATATGCTAAATAATTTAATACCAAGTACCCAATACTTAGGAATATCTAATATTGGAGAATTTTATTATTATTCTCTTGATCATGTTGAAGGATTAAATTTAAGTTTAGACGGAGAGAGGAGAGTCAGGGTCTAAACCCATTACTAGCTTCGTGTTGTTAAATATTAATTTATATTATTTTGGAGTTCAAGTCCGCAAAATAGAAAGTAAAAAAAGGTTTCAAAAGCATGTCTATGTATGCTAAATAATTTAATACTAAGTACCTAATGTTTAGGAATATCTAATGTTTGAGAATATTCCCATATTATTATTATTTTTCTTGGTCATATTGGAGGAGGCTTAAGTTTAGGTTAAGAAGAGAGGAGGGACAAGAGTCGAGTCCATAACTAGCTTCATTTTGCTAAACATTAATTTGTATTATTTCATAGTGCAACTGAGAAAGATAGAAAGTAAAGAAAGGTTTCAAAAGTATACCTATTAATGCTAAATAATTTGATACTAAGTACTCAATATTTAGGAATATTTAATATTTGGGCATATCCCAATTTTATTATTATTATTATTATTTTGATCATAGCAGAGATTTAAGTTTAAAATTAGGAGAAGAAAAAAGGTCAAAAGTTAAATTCAGAAGTTTTAAATAAATTTTATAAAGATTATATACTTTTATAAGCCTTAAATTCATATCTAATTTTATTTTATTCCCTGTCATAAAAAAAAAAAAAAAACTATTATGAAATTGGATAGAGACGAGAGCATACTACTTTATCTGTTCATATCAGATCCCAAATCGAATGGGCCTTCGCTGCATATGGGGTGCACTTGGGCTGTTACAATCATGGAGTGTTAAAACCAGACAAAGTCCAAGTGGACAAGAAGGAAAAAAAAAAAAAAGAAAAAGAAAGAAAAAGACTGGACAAGCTAACTTGGTCCTGTATGAATGTACCTGCCTGCCGCATCTTTTTGGCTTTTCCCCACCATTATAATTGTACTGGTCCATATGTGAGTTGATTTTTTAGTTACAAAAATAATTTTGTTTGTTTAAATTTCTTATTTTTGAGTTACTTTTACGAGACGAGACGAGACAGGATTGGACAAGCCAACTTCGATATGGGTGTAGCTTGCCAGCTTTCCGGCTTTCTGCAACTCTACAATAGTGCATGTGCATGTGTCAGATAGATTTTTCAATAATTTTTATTTTTATTAAAAAAATAATTTAATATTAATACTTTTTTTTTTTGTAAAACATATTTTTAAAAAGTTATTTATCAAAATAAGTAAAATAGTGCTGTCATTATTTTAGAAATGAATCCGATTTCTGAGAAAATTCTGCACAACTTAGATCTTTTCTCTGCAACGGAGATCCGCCGTTTGATGATGGGAGCTTTGTTCACAAAGCTCTATTTCGACGGGAGCACTATGCAAACCTCCATTGTTAGGTGGAGCTTTGTTCACAATGCTCCATCTGACAAGAGCTTTGTGCAAAGCTCTGTTGTCTCACGGAGCTTTGTTCGTAGGGCTCCATCCACAGAGCTTCATCATTAGATGGAGTTAGAGCTTTGTTGGACAAGAGCTTTCATCGGACAAAGCTTTGCATGGTGGAGCTCTACGCAGAGCTCCCGTCGAGCAGAGCTTTGGAGTTTTACACAAATTTCTTATTGGATGAAGCTCTGGAGCAAGAGAAGATCCAAGTTATGACAAATTTTTCTCAGAAATCAGGTGTTGATATCTAAAAAAATTAAGTGTTTTGGTAAAAAAATTATTATTATTAATATAATTTTCCTAGTTTTGTCTGTCCAATCATGAGCGTTGATTTTTAATTATTTTTTAGTTTAAAAAATAATTTTGTTGGATTATTTTTTAAAATTTTACGCAAAAATAATCAGAAGTAAAAACACTCAAACACCTACTTTTTGCAACTAATTGCATGACTTTAATTAATTTGAATTTTTGTTAAACAAATATATTTCAATATTTCCATTAATATCCCAATTTATCCTCACTATTATCTAATTTACCATTATCTATAAATGAATGGATAATTTTAAATATTTTAACATAATAAATAATTATTATAATTATTTTACCAAACATTTACTTATCAATTTTTTTTACTTTTAACAAAATTTATAAGTATTCTTAACTTCTATACTTTTAATATTTTTTAACAATTTTTAAAATTTATTACTTTTGTAAAAACAATAAATCTGGCAAATAAGCCCTACATCAGTCTTTTTCATGCTTAGTTAATGCAAATAAAATATTTTTTATTGAAGTAAACTTACATAAAATATTTTTTATTTTGTTTTCTTACTGTCTTGTTTAAA
Organism: Thlaspi arvense; assembly: GCA_911865555.2. NCBI lineage: Eukaryota > Viridiplantae > Streptophyta > Magnoliopsida > Brassicales > Brassicaceae > Thlaspi > Thlaspi arvense. The sequence goes on from CAJVSB020000295.1 coordinate 56,912, forward strand.
TATCAATGTGAGAAAGTGTGATGGATTAGAGTTTTTTTTATTAATTGATCATCCTATTGTAATTTTGTTTTAATTCTTTCATCTATGAGGGTAATCTTGATAGGACAAACAAGCTATTAAAGGGCTAGTTCCTTTCTCATCCAATCACATAATTTTGGTGAGTATTAAAGAATAAAATGTGATAAGTTCCCACAAGTGTTTTTAGAAATAAGATTGAGATAAGTATATTTAAGTCTTATCCTTTTTAAGAATAATATTTGAACATCCTTATCTTAGTCTTATTTCTAATAATAATATCAACTAATAATTGATCTTAACTCATCATTTTTTTTATTAGTTAACAGTGAAATGACATTCTTAGAACATTCTGTTTACTATTGCTGCAACTCCCCAACCATATCCAACTCACATTAGGATTATTCCCTGATGGCTGATCAAATTTGATGGATTTTCCTTGTTCTGGTTATTACATATCCCTCCTCTTTTCGTATAATTTTGCTTACTATACCCATTGCTTTAGCCTTATAAATAGTATTGTTACTCTTGCTCCCATCGAGATAAATTGATCCAAAAGGATGTTTATGAAAATTTGGATTTGATTAAAAATTTTATTTATATTATATTTATTTTTTTTTTTTTAAATTAAGTTTAAAATTTTTTAGAGTATAAAATCTAAATTTTTTAAAATTACTTTCGGAGGGCAATTTTATCTTTTGAAAAGTATTTATCCTTTGAAGTCCTTTGTTATTCGGGACTTCTTATATAACAAAGAGGAACTTTTTCATTAAAAGGAAACGAAAAAAATACTTTCAAAAAGTTTAACACTCAATTGGAGTTTTCTGACAAGAAGTTAACAAGCTCTTCAACCATTCTAACCGCACTAAGAAGAGAATTGACAAAGTCTACCCAAGTAAGTTTAAGAATTTATAATATTCAAATCTCAAAGGCCAAACGGTCTAAATAAGAACTAAGTTATTAATTGCATTCTTGTTAATGTTTAAATAGAATTTTTTGAAACTACTTGTATAAATACTCTTAACTTTTTATTAATCAATTTTGAGTTAGTTTTTCTTACAATTATTGTAGTTGAGTTTGGATTATTATTTTTGTTTGTGTGGATCTATTTGGCAATTATTTGTGCCTTCAAAAAATTATGTATTATATTTTGATATCAAAGCATCCATCCTAGCTACGTATGATGAGAAACTAAATCTGGTAGTGCAACTTTTTACAAACAAAATGGCATAGTTCTTCTCGAGCTTTGAGTCAAATTGTTTCTCCATGGTCCAGGTTAAGAACTATTGGGAGTTAGCTCTAGTAAAAAAAGGGGAGCTATGATCATGATGATTTTTTTGGAAGATTTAGATTTGATTAGGAATTTTATTTTTATTATATTTTTAGTTTATTTTTTAGATTATATTTAAATTTATTTAGAATATATAATTCAAATTTTTAAAATTATCTTGAAAAGGTAACCTTAACTTTTGAAGGGTATTTATCCTTTGAAAGTTCTCTATTCTTTAAGACTCCCTTTTACAAAAAAGGGAGATTATTTTTTATCGAAAGAGGAGGAAAAAAAATACTTCTAAAAGTTCAAAACTCAATAAGATCTTTTCAATAAAATGGCAACAAGTCTTTCAACTATTTCAACTTTCTTAAGGAGAGAATTAACAAAGTCTAGTTGAGCGAGGATAAGGATATGCAATATCCAAATCTCAAAAAGTAGACAGTTTTAGTAGAAACCAGTTTGTAATTGAATTCTTATTAGAATTTAGATAAGATTTTCTGAAACAAATTGTATAAATTCTCTTAGATTTTTATTAGTTAATTTCAATTCAATTTTTCTTTATAACTGTACTAATTGAGTTTTAACCATTCTTTTCCATATAAGTCTGTTTGGCTATTATCCATGCCTTCAAGAAAATTATAGATGATAAATCTGACCAAATTCTCGCTAATCTTCTCAATTATTGCGGCTACAATTATCCAAATATGAAATTTCATCATTTCTTACATTTTCTTGTCATTTGCTTATCAAATCACTTCGTCCAAAGGGAGCAATAAACTTGTCCCAAACGTGAAAATTTCAGCATTTCTTAAATTTTCTTCTCATTTCTTATCAAGTCACTTCATCTTACGTGGCATTTCTATTCTTGCTTTATTCTTTGTCACAGTATAAATGCAGTGGGAAGTGGCCATACTTAAACCCACAACTTCATAGAATTGTAATCTTACCTTCGAGTTGGAGACGTACTATAAAGGCCGCAAATTTGATATTTGACTTGTGTTAGTTTTTTTCCGTTCTCAGCGAAGTGAAGAGATGTCGAGCACTGCTGGTCAAGTTATACGCTGCAAAGGTACAATATTCACCTCACTGATCAATAACGCAAATTGCCTCTTGGTTTTTCACTTGCTTTGAGTTCTGGAATTAGTATCTGTTACAGAGTTGGGTTCCTACAGTTACTTCTTATGTTGTTTTTTGAGGCATGATTTGAGCTGCGAAAAAAGTGGCTTAATTTAATTCAATTTCATTCATTTCAATTGAATTGCTTATCAACCATAGCTGCAAAATTATAGTTTGAAGTTAATTTTGAGGATAACTTTTGCAAACTCAGTGTGTACTTCTTTCATTACTCGTAAGATATTGTCTATTGACAAAGTTTCCTGCATTTTTATGGCAGCTGCCGTGGCATGGGAAGCAGGGAAACCACTGGTGATTGAAGAAGTAGAAGTGGCGCCACCTCAGAAGATGGAAGTTCGCATGAAGATACTATATACTGCTCTCTGCCACACTGATCTTTTCTGGTGGGAACCTCACGTAAGCAAATTTTGCAACTCATTCAGTTAATGAAATTTACAAGTATTTTCTCTCAAAAAAATAACAAGGTTATAAGAACTGTTTTCTTCCCCCTTCATTGTTTATAGTGCCTACATTAACTCAAATGTCCTCAAACCTGCAGCGTCAGAATCTCATTTTTCCTAGAATCCTTGGTCATGAGGCCGCAGGGTAACGCCTTAATCTCAGTTTTTAACCTGTAGATCTAGTTGATTATTTATGTTCTGAAAAATTTTGTGTTAAGGATGTGGAGAGTGTTGGAGAGGGAGTGGAGGGTCTAGCACCGGGCGACCACGTCCTACCAATGTTCACAGGAGAGTGTGGAGATTGTGTTCACTGCAAATCAGAGGAAAGCAACCTGTGTGAACTCCTCAGGATCAACACGGACCGCGGTGTGATGATTCACGACCAAAAGACCAGATTCACCATTAAAGGCAAGCCTATTTACCATTTCGTGGGAACATCCACGTTCAGCCAGTACACTGTGGTCCATGTGGGCTGTGTAGCCAAGATCCATCCTGAAGCTCCTCTCAACAAAGTTTGCGTCATCAGTTGTGGGTTTCTCCACAGGTACAGAGTAATTGTGATCTAATTAGTTCGCCAAAATCCCTTCAAGCCTTGATGAACAAGAGTTGTAACTGTGGGTGCTTCATTTTTATAGGCTTTGGTGCTGCTGTGAATGTTGCCAAACCAAAGAAGGGCTCGACGGTGGCAGTGTTTGGACTGGGAGCTGTAGGACTTGCAGTAAGTTTCAGTGAATGCCAAAAACTTTTCAGACCAGTAAGTACTGTATATTGATGGCAATTTTGTGATATCAGGCTGCAGAAGGGGCCAGAGTTTCTGGGGCTTCAAGGATTATTGGTGTGGATTTGAATCCTGAGAGATTTGAGCAAGGTAACCAATTTTTTTACCCTTCCTAGTTATGTCATACTGCATATTGAATGAGTCCATGTTTGTCTCATTGCTCTAACTTCTCTCGCCTAAATACATAGCGATTCATACAGATAAGTTACTGTTTCTAGTTGATGAGATTTCTGAGTTCAATTTTTCTCTCTGTAACTTGTTCTGTGTAATTTAACAGCAAAGAAGTTTGGCGTGACGGAGTTTGTGAACCCCAAAGACTATGATAAACCAGTTCAGGAGGTACCTAAGTGCCCTAGAGATACACCTGCCACTCCTTGACTGAATTTACAGATTTCTTTTTTCTTTTATATTTCTTTTTTAGGTGATTGCTGCAATGACTGATGGAGGAGTGGACAGAGCTATTGAATGTTCAGGAAATACTGGTGCTATGATCTCGGCATTTGAATGTACCCATGATGTATGTTTGCCATATTCCTATTCTCCATTTCTCCTCCTTATCTGAAACCAAAGATACAAATTAGTTTTACCAAAGCTTTCATTTTCTGCTTGGATTTGTTTTTAGACACAATTTTCTGTTTAGGGAATGGCTTCAAAAACTAAAAGCAAACCCATATTTGGAAAACAACAAAGAGTTGATTTCATAATTCTGAGCCTATTTTCCCTCAAAAAATAAAGCCGGAAAACAATACTACTTTCAAGATTTTAAGTGTTTCTTATAGTTTTAAAAAGCACATAGAATCAAAAGAAAAATAATACAGAATACAAATCCAGACGGATAATGAAGTGAAAACCTATGATGACAGGGCTGGGGTGTTGCTGTTATTGTGGGTGTTCCCCGCAAAGGATGCTGTCTTCAAGACACACACCCCTGAATTTCCTGCTTGAAAGGACTCTGAAGGGCACCTTCTATGGAAACTTCAAATCCCGGACTGACATTCCGAAAGTCGTAGATATGTACATGAAAAAGGTACATCCGCAACTCTCTATTCCCTATTTCTTATATCCTATAAGAAAGCCTCAACAGAACAGAGAAACTTAATCAGACTTGACTTTGTACCACAGGAGATTGAAGTGGACAAGTTTATCACCCATGAAGTCCCATTAGCAGAGATCAACAAGGCCTTTGACCTCATGCTGAAAGGGGAGGCATTCGATGTGTTATCAACATGGATGGATAGGACAATGCAATATCCTAATATCCAAGACCAAGGAGAGAAATCTTTAATGATATAATAGTACTTGTCTGGGCTTGTTTATCTAATGTAAGATGCATTTTGATTTGTGAGAAATGTGTGGAGATTGCATACAAAGTGCTTGTATGCATATATAAATAAGATCTTTGCTTTCCCTTCTATGCACAAAAAAGGAATGCACGAACTCCTTTCCATTAGTGTAACAGTCAGAATTTCGATCATCTGTTAATTACAAAAAAAAAATAAAAATAAAAATGAAACAACAAAAATTTAACATATTAAGAAA